>WSFP011490652.1:0-14938 GCA_009831015.1 Picea engelmannii
TGATTTTATATTAATGTTTATCTCATTATAATTGTCAAAGGAAGCATTGAATGATGTAAGAGTCGTTGGGGCTCGCAGGGGTGTAGACCGATTGGCAAGTGTTGTGTAAATGGAAGGAAATATGTAAAGGAGGTCTCAAGTTCTATTATCACCCCGATTTACTTGTGCTCCATGCTCTCGGGATGTGTGATGGACCTGGGGTTATAGTGGCAGCGGACGAGTATCGACCATGTGTCACGCGAGTACGAGAACCGCAAGTTGTCGATTCCCCCAGTATAAAAAAATAAAAATAATAAAATAAAAAAGTTGTTGGTGGGAAAAGCGGAACGAGACCAGGAAACCTAAAAAAACGTTCTCAAAGGAGCACAACCAACCATCAAGAAAATGATCGGAGTAAGGCAAACCAGGAAGCTAGCCAAGGCCTCCCAAGGAGGCCATTCCCCACCACAAAGTAAGCAATGAAGTTAACTTCCTGGAACTGTAGGGGTCTAGGTAGAAAAAAGAAGGAATAATTTCTCAGGGACATTCTCAGAGCAACGAAAACAGACATCCTACTTATCTAGGAAACCAAGATGAGTCAACAGGACCTTATGAAATTTTCAAAAAACGTATGGAAAAGCAGCCAGGGTTTAGCTGAAAATGCCAGAGGCGCGTCAGGAGGACTCTGCACCCTTTGGAACGCCTCCAAAATAGTTCTGATCCGCTCAGACCTTTGCATGCATTGGATATTCTCCCAACTGCTCCATAGGGATTCAAGGCAAATGGTAAGTCTCTTCAATATCTACGTCCCACAACACATAGACGAAAAAAAGAATTGTTGGAAAACCCTCCTAAATTATTTAGTCGACAATGAGCTAGAAAACATCATACTAGGAGGGGACCTAAATGTAACTTTGGCCCAAGAGGAAAAACGGGGAGGATCTATTGTAAGGGACCAATCTAGAGAATGGGTGGAGGACCTAATCTCAGTACGGGACTTAATGGATATTAAGCCGACCAGGGGACATTACACCTGGACTAACAGAAGAGTAGGCTCGAGGCATATAGCTGCCCGTTTGGATAGATTCCTTGTCCAAAGCTCGTTCCTGTCCCTTGGGCTCACAACCACCTCAAAAATTCTCCCCCATAGCACCTCTGACCACAAACCAATCAGCCTAGAGCTAAGGAAGGACCAAGGCCAGGGGCCCATACCCTTCAGATTCAATGCCTCATGGATACAGGATAAAGACTTTCTGCACAAAGTCTCCAGCATCTGGACAAGCAAGGTCAATGGCTCCGCATTTTACGTTTGGGAAGAAAAATTGAGAAGAATTAAGGCCGTGCTAAAAGAATGGGCAAAGAATCAATCTAATCCAATCGCCTTGCGACTAGAAGCCCAAAGGCGTCTGGAAAGTCATCAGTTTGTTCTGGAAAAGAAGGAGATTACTCAGCAAGACTTTCTTAAAGAGGAACAGCTTCAAAGGCAATGGCACAAATCCTGCAGAGAGGAAGAAGGATACTGGAGGCAGAAGTCCCGAAGTCTGTGGTTGAAGGAAGGAGACAAAAATACAAGCTATTTCCACAAGCAAGCGGAAGCAAGAAAACAATATAAGGCTGTAACAGAAATTCAAGTCCAAAAAGTTACAATCTCTGAGCCAGAGGGCATTAGGCAGGCAGCTTTTGAAACATTCAGAACTCTCTACTCAGAAACGCAAAGGTCAAGCATCGAACCTAAAATTTACCCCCTATCTACTGTCCCAAACCTAATAAAAGAAGATATCAATCTCAAGCTCATGGAGGAAGTCACACAACAAGAAATAAAAGACGCGGTGGACCAAATGCACCCGGATAAAGCACCTGGACCGGATGGATTTACTGCCAGATTCTTTCATCATTGTTGGGAAATAATCAAATCGGACCTAACCAAAATGATAAGAAAATCACAAGCGAGCAGCAAGCTAGGAGGAAGCACAAATTCAGCCTTCCTGGCACTCATCCCTAAAGAGAAAGGAGCGTTGAGCTTTAGCCGATTCAGGTTGATCTCCCTCTGTAACACAAGTTACAAAATTCTTATGAAGGTCATCACAAATAGATTGAAAAACGTTCTCCCTCTAATAGTTCCAGAGAACCAGGGAGGCTTCATTAAAGGTCGACAAATAGCAGGCAATATAATTCTGGTGCAAGAAGCTCTTCACTCAAGCCTACGCAGGAAAGATAAAGGTATGATTATCAAACTAGACCTTGCAAATGATTTTGACAGAGTTAATCATGATTTCCTTTTCGAGCTAATGAAGAAGTTCGGATTTGACCAATCCTTCGTGAACTGGATAAGAGATTGCATAGGATCACCATGGATAGCCCCCATGGTAAATGGAAGAGTAACCAATTTTTTCAAAGCGTCTAGGGGCTTGAGGCAGGGATGCCCTCTCTCGCCCATGCTATATGAAATTCAAGCCTCAGTTCTGAGCTACCAGTTGGAAACTTCCAGAACCCAAAGAAACCTCCAAGGACTGAAAATAGTGCAAGGTGTAAAGGAAATCAACCATGCGCAATTTGCAGACGATACCCTGCTTCTAGGTGGGGCAAGTCTGTTAGTTGCAAAAAGATTCAAAGAGGAGCTAGATGCATATGCTGCAATGTCAGGAAGTGAGATAAGCCAATCAAAAAGTAAACTTTATGGTTGGAACATTACACCCATAGAGATGCTGGGAATTTCTAGAGTTTTGGGGATGGAAGGGAATACCAAATGGGAGACCTTCACCTACCTGGGAATCCCTATTTCCAAAGCTGCTCCAAGGGCCTCACAATGGAACCATTTACTTGACAAACTAAAAAAGAGAATTTCCTCCTGGGGGGTGAACTGGCTAACTCTAGCAGGGAGGATAGTCCTTATCAAATCAGTCCTGGCCAGTGTACCCATCTACCAGAACTCTTTATTGCTAGCCCCAAGCTCTACAATTCAAAAAATAGAGGCAATGCAGAGAAGATTCTTGTGGGAAGGGGGGAAGCAAACAGGCAGGAGACTTCACCTTATAAACTGGGACAAAATCTCCAAACCTCTCTTGGAAGGAGACCTCAATTTTAAAAACACCCAAGTACAAAATCTGGCTCTAGGGGCGAAGCTGTTATGGCACATTGTCAGTGGGAACATTGCTTGGAGCAAGGAAGCACTATGGAAGAAATATTTCAGAGGCACAAGGAACAGGTGCATAGAAAACCCTTGTAGAGAGACTAAGGGGTCCCCAACCTATGCTCTGTGCAAAAAAGCCATGGACCTTTTCACTCTTCACCTCACTTGGGTGCCAAGAAACGGGAAAAAAAATAAAATCTGGCAAGACTCCATTCTAGGGGACCCACCTCTGGAACGAAACCAGGATCTGCAAAGGCTAAAAGGTTGGATGGATGGGAAAAATCTAAAGATGCTCTATGACATTTCTAAGTGGGGGAACGAAAGAGGCAAGCTGTGGCAAGGTTGCGAAGTGGCCAATCTTCCCTAGGACTTAGAAAATGATTGGGGCGCTCTAAAGCTCAGTTTGCAGGGGAAATCCCCCATTAAAAAAAGAGGTAAAGATGAGATAGGCCGGGGGAAGAATGCGAAGCCCTACTCCACCTTGTTGGGATATAGCACCTTCCGAAACATCCCTCGTGTTCCTCCCAACCCAGCCATCTGGAAATTCATCTGGAACACCAAAACCATTCCCAAAATTGACCTGTTCCTCTGGACTTTAAGTCATAATAGTATCCAAACAGGGGAGAACCTTCAAAAGAAAGGTTGGGAGGGTCCTTTCAGATGTCTCTTGTGTCAACAAGTTGAGGAAACCTCAGATCACCTTCTTCTTAATTGTAGCTATTCAAAAGAAATCTGGAATCTAGCAGTTGGGTTGCAAAAGAACCCAATTCTTCCCCAAGACATTAATTCCCTTCTCCAAAACTGGACAGCCCTTTACCCTTTCCAATTGAAGAAGCAAAGCTATGCCTCGGGGCTCTGGAGAGCACTCCCAAGGTTTATCCTTTGGGGGCTTTGGCTGGAAAGAAACAATAGGGTTTTCAGGGACAAGCAAAGGAGTGCCTCACTGGTGACTGCAAAGATCAAAGCCCTCTTTGGCGAATGGGCTAACACCCATCGACATCCCCCATACAGTAGGGAGCTGGAAGAAAAAGAAGAACTTTGGCTGAGCCAATTCCAAATTCATTTGCAAACAGGGAACACAGCCAATACCACAACTCAGGAAATTTGGGAAATAAAGGCAAGGAAGAACAAATTTGACAAATGGAAAAAGGAAAGGACAGACTGCATTCTGTCCTTTGATGGAGCCTCAAAGGGCAATCCAGGCCAAGCAGGAGGAGGAGGATTAATTGTAAAGACAAATGCAGAAGTCATGGTACGATATGCCATAGGCCTAGGCATCGCCACCAACAACCATGCAGAAGCAATGGCATTATGGAAGGGCTTGTGCCAAGCCAGAAGTAATGGAATTCGAAAACTGATTATCATAGGAGATTCCCGAATGGTAATCCATGCCATAGCCCATTCCACGAAAACTCAAAATGCACAACTCAATAACTTGTTGGCCAGGATATGCCTCCTCCTTCAAAGGTTTGACTCATATCAAGTGTTCCACATCCTGAGGGAGTTGAATAGAGAAGCGGATGAGGAGGCAAATAGAGGCGCTAAGCTGGAACAAGGACGCATGTGGGAAAACGGCCAGCTAACCACGGTGGATCTACCTTGACCAGCCTCAACCCAAATGGAAGCATGCAAATTGCAAAGAAAGGGACAAGACCAAATCCAGTGCTGGAACATATGCTGAAACAGTGTTGGAACATATGCTGAAACAGTGATGGAATATATGCTGAAACAGTGTTGTAACATATGCTGAAACACAGTGCTGGAACATAAGCTGAAACAGGGCTGGAACATATGCTGAAACACAGTGTTGTAACATATGTTGAAACACAGTAACATATGTTGAAACACAGTAACATATGCTGAAACACAGTGCTGGAACATATGCTGAAACACAGTGCTAGAACATATGCTGAAACAGTGCTGGACCATATGCTGAAACAGTGTTGTAACATATGCTGAAACACAGTGCTGGAACATATGCTGAAACACCGTTGTAACAAATGTTGAAACAGTGCTGAGACATATGCTAAAATAGTGTTGAGACTTATGCTGAAACAGTGACTGGAGTTTCGGCATTTAAATTTAATCCAGTTCTATTAGAAGATGTACATGAATTAGTTCAGTTCACAAGTCTATAGCTATAGAAGTAGAATGGTTCAGAAAGACAGGCCCGAAGAAATTTGAGGCCATTTTGTAATCGGATCTGTGGCTAGTCCACCCCATTAATATAATCTATAACCGTTTCTATCAAAAAAAACATTTGTTAAGTATGAATACATTTTGGGAAATGTGAGAGTCAAATCTTGCATGAGAGAAAGGGAAATTCAAGTTAGTTTTTGGGAAAGATTTTACATGTTGGTTTTGGGAAGAAAGAGAGGAGATGGGTGATGGGAACGAGAACTAGCCATGGAAAGACAACTTGTTGGGTTGAGTTTGACACCGAAAATTAGGTTGGATGCCTGTAATAGCTTGGTGGAACTGTGAGTTAATGCTAAGAATGAGGTTGTGTCGGTAAATGCATTTCTTGTTGAGCAAACGGTTCAAGATCCTTGAGATGGATGTTGTGAGCACTCTTGTAACAACTCATAATTCCTGGAGTCCCCAAATAAGATATTTCCTTGTCGACCATGTGCAGGCTGAGGGGAAAGAGAGATGGTGGATTGGAATAATTGTTGGAGTAGAAACTTGAGAATTGGATTGTTGAGTGTGTGGACAATGGACAAGAGAGCTAGACCTCCTTGTGGATTCATAAACTTAGCTTGGGGGTGTCTTGTTGTTGAGAGAAAAGGAGAAAAAAGCCTATTGTTGGGAGGAACATTCTTGGTACATAGCCAGTTGGTTTCCCCATTAAAAAATAAGTTTTATGTTATGTTTTCTATGTTAATCTCCATTATGTATATATTTGATTTAAATGTTGTTGTGTTGCTAAATTGGTTTCATTCAAGGTTTTTAACTTGTTGTTGGAATCCCCCCTCATGGGGTGGTAGGGATGCATTCAAAGCACAGGTGGGCCCCTGACCCCCCCCTCCACCTGGCCCCCCGCGCTGTCGACAGATTCCATCCACCTCCGTCACCCACATCACCTCCCCATGCGAGTTAATCTCTCTCACCTCTGTCTTATCCCGACACTTGATTTGTTCCGTCCTAGTATTTGACTCATGATCCTGCACTCACCTCACCTCTTTGATCCTCTTTTCCTTCGCATGTGATATGGTAAGGTGGTGGAGCGACTCTACTTAATGATGGATACAGCCCATATCCTCATCAATTATGGGTGCAACCTCTACTTATGGCTCCTGGATTTCGGCAGCTTTGTTCTATGTGTCTCGCTCTAGCTCTCTTTATGCTTATCTTTGGTTGTTCGCCTCCGTCGTCCCCCACATATTCTTTGCTCCACCCTATGGTGGACACTTCCTCCACCTCCCTGCTCCTGCATCTTGCGCTCTTCTTTCCTTGTTCCTTTGATATGGCAAGAGGAAGCTCCTCTTACCAAGGTCGTGGTGGCGCCTTACACAGACCCAAAACTCGGTTGGGCTTCTTCCTTGTGAACGTGAATGAAATCTCGGCTAACTCCTACTGCTCCATCACCCCTCCGGAAATTCAAACAGAGATGGACATGGCCAAGGAAAATGTCCGTGTCCTGCAGAGATTCATCCCTAATGAAGAGGTTAGGGAGACCACTAGCCCGTGGGTTCCTAATACTGCTACCATTCGAGGGTGAACCTTGGAGTATTTGAAAACAGTGGATATTTACAAGCATCTGAAGACTTTGATGGGTCGGGTTTTGTTGGACCATCATGAAGCTCATCAAGAAATTCTCATGCATCTTGATGATGTGCAACTCCAGGTTAAGTTGGTTGACCATGAGTTGAACCTGATTGCAAACAAGTTGCCTAGTATGGACTTGTCCAATATGGACTATGCCCAGCCCCAAGTTCTAGAAGTAGAAGGTAGAACCATTAGCTAAGTCTTTTATGTTGTTCTATCTGTGTTCTTTGTCGAATTACATGAGAGGTATGGGTTTATCGCCTCCTTACAGTAGATTAAATAAGAAGAATAGGACAAACAATGGAACTAGAAGTCATATTTGTTTCATTTTATCAGTTACAGGAATTAGATATATCAAGCAAACTCAGAATGACAGTGTTATGTTTTGTTGTTGGTTTGGTTTCCCTGCGGGCAAGCCAGCAGTAAAAATTTTGTTTATTATCTTCTCATTAGTAATATAAAGACTTGATATTATTGACAAAAAAAAAACTTCTTGTTGGAACCATGATAAATTTTGGGTCTACTGCCCTTGGTTAATTTTGTTTGTGCTAGGGAATTTAAAATATTTTTTTAGCAAGTGAGTATATTACAAGTGGTATCGGAGTTGAAGGTTGCAACATTGGGCTTGTAGGGTCTGCTACAGAACCACAAGTTGTTATCTGTGTGGTATTGGGTGAAAATTGAATCCACCCCACAAAAAATCTGGCGTTTAAGTCCCCCCATATCTTGTGTTAGTATTGGGGTTTCTTGATGGAGAGGTCGATACATATGCTATGGGGTCGATTTTGGCCCAAAGAGTCGATTCTACGAGTTCATGACAGTTGCAAACTCAAAAAAATGTGAAAAAATGACTAAGTAAAAGTTGGGAAAACTTGGCAACGCTATGTTTAACACCGTCGAAAAATATTTGTGTGGTCAATACAAGGAGTATCAACAAAGATAAAAATTGTCAGTGACATAGTGAATGTCGCCAGAGAAAAAATATTTTTCTCGATGATAAGGAGTGTATCAGCGAAGAAAAAATATTTTTCACTAGCAACATATCGACGAAGAAAAATAGTTTTCACTCATGATATATTGAAGAAGAAAAATATTTTTTGCCAGTGAAATAGTGGAAGAAAGCAGAAGAGAAAGATAAGTTTTTGGAGAAAACAATTGCCCAAGAAAAATATTTTTGGGTGCAAAACATTGCCCAAAAGATTAAAAAAAAATTAAGAGAAACATCGCCGAGAAGAAAAAATTCCGGTGCAATAAGTGTCATGTATCTGTGAAGAAAAATATTTTCTAGTCTGATATGTCGACGAGAAAAAAAAACAACTTTCAGAAATAAAGATAATTTTTTAGGGTGAAATTTCTCTAAGAAAAATATTAATTTTTTAGGATGAAACATCAGTGAGAAACAAAAATCAATGATAAAGATAATTTTTTAGGGTGAAACATCAGCGAGAAAAAAAAAATTCACCAATAAAGAAAATTTTTATGGATGAAACATCGGTGAGAAAGATACAAATTTTGATGATAAAAATAATTTTTTGGGGCGATATGTCGGTCAAGAAAAATATTTTGGGAGGGATGTGTTAGCCAAAAAATATATTATTGGACCGATGTATTGGCCAAAAAATAAATTATCGACATGATAAAAAGAAGAGAAGAGAGAAGAAGATAAGAAAGGATATAGATTCAAATTGATGCAAAAGTTGGATGGAGCATCAAATCTTGAATCTAAGAGTTGTTGTGTATTGAAAATCGGGAATACTATCAATGCCCGATATAAAAAAATTCTTGGGTTATCGCCATATTTATTTATTTATAGAAGTTAGCCTCTAAGATTAATCATACCAATGAAACAAGTGCAAAATGGGTGAAACTATTGATTTCGGAGTGCCATAAATTTTAGCTATGAAATCAGAACAAGGCATGAGTATAACCATTGGAAAGGTAATCCAGAGGAGAACATGAAAAAATGATTAAGTTTTCTAAGGAAGTATTTGGTTKTTTTATAAAGATACAAGAAAAAAGGAAATTGGACTCTGTGAACCATGCATTACTCAATATGATTTTTTTCGAAACAATGTCAATTTTGGAAAATATTTCAAAATGATACAAGTGCATGCCATATGTGAGTATTGGGTCAGGAAGAGTGTAGATACTCATGATAGTGCCTATGCAAAGGTATGGAGACACATTTGGAAGTGCAACAACCTGGTAATAAAAAGGGGTTGAGTTTTTATTAACAAGGTATTGTTGATGAGCAAGGGAACACTCAAGCAGATAGAGTCATGGAAATATATTGCTAACAAGGAGATCAAATATCATAAATGAAGATTCTGTGGGTATATTGAGGATTATAATTCAGGGTCCAATGGACATGGAAGTAGGAAAGAGCTTGTATATTTGGTTGAGACAATAAAGAGTTGTAGAGAGAAGTGCAGAGCTACAAATAAAGAAATGAAAAGTTGATAAAGGGCTCAAGAAGAGCAGAGCCAAATCAAAAATTAGTTGCTACAAGGTCTAAATGGATTTGATGCAAGACCCCCACTTTACTCTCCCTCGGGGCTACGCGACCTCCCGATCTAGGATCTTAATCTCCTCGAGCTGGATTAGCTCCTCGAGACCTTACTGGTTTCAAACTGAATCAAACATAGGGGATGTTATCACTCTCAGGTTTTTCATGGTCATGATCTAGTCATTACTAATTTGTTCATCGATCGATGGTTCTCAGTGATTGTGGGGAGCCAACGTGTTCGCTCTTTATCAGAGAGATCTATCTTCGTAATCAGAAAAGTGCTCACCCACCTCGACCTAATTGTGGTGTTCGATCTCCCTTCCTAACAAGATCAACAACATTGGTGAATAGTGGGTCATGAACTAGCACGTTCACTCATTTCACCTTCGCACTCCTCAATGATTCCCCACCATCAATATCCATTCACATATCAATGGACACCGCGGTTATTTCTTTCTTAGCACTTTTTCCAAATCCCAACTCCCACGGGCGCTAGCTCCTTCCACTAGTTTGTCTCTGCATGTGACCTCGGGCTGTGATCTGAGGCTTAACCTCCTGGCGTTTCATGACTTTGGCACTTTTAATTGGGACCAGATCAACGATCCACATCCTCCTTCGCAACCAACGATCGAGATATACTTAGGGACTTTGCGCTTCAGGAGTTCGGGATGTTCCAACCTCTTCTTTTTCCCGGAGTATTTTGTACCGGAAATTCTGGATCAGGTGCCATGTGTCCACCCAAATCAACAACTTTGGTCCACTTCAGGACTTCGTCCTTCGAAAGTCTCAATTTATCAATGCTTGCTTTCTCCCGAAGCGCTTCCATCCGTAGTTCATGATTCGTTGACACGTGCCTCCCACAGATTGACAACCACAAGCCACTTCGGTTATTTGGGAATCGAGAGTTTCAAACTCTCTGCCTTTGCTTTTTATTGGATTACTTCCACCCAAAACACACAATTTGTCGACACATGTCCTTTTGGATCTAATGGCCATGATCCACTTCGGCTCTTTATGCTTCGAGAGTTTTAACTCCTGCACACTCGTTTTCTCTCGGAGTGGTTTCACTCGAAGATGAAGGAATCTCGTCACATGTCCTTGGAAACAGACAGTTGCAATCTACTTCGGCGTTCGAGACTTCGAGAGTTTGTCACACTCCGCAATCGAAATATTTCGAAGTGATGTTCCCAGAAGTATCAGGTCTGTTGACACGTACCTCCTAGCGACCAACGACCAGGGTCTATTTTGGCCTTCGGCTATTCGGTGATTTCACTCTCTCCTTGTCTACAAAACTTATGAAGTGCTCTCGCTCCGGAGTTGTGGATCTTACACCACTTGTCCCTCTAGATGATGGACAACCCCTAACCTCTTCGGGACTTCGGTGAATCCTCACTCCTATGTGCACATAGATACTTAAAGCTCGTGCACTTTGCCCAGATCCAATGATCTGGAACGATCTCGCTCCCTCTTGGATAGATCTTGACGAATAACTCGTGAATACTTTAGAGATTCATTCCCTTTGAAGATTTCTCCACACTATCTCTCTTGAGCTTTGTTTCTTGAACCCTTTGACTCCTTAGAGGACTACTCCAACACTTAGTCGAACTTCAAATCTGTTCACTCCTTGCAGTTGATTCTTACACAAGACTTAGCTTCTTGCAGGCGACTGTCCACACCTTTTAGCAGTCTCTTTGCACTCCTTGCAAATGGAAGTTTCATGCTATCGCTTCTAAGCTTCTAAGTCGAAATGGACTTCGTTAACGCACTCCTTGTGAACTGTATGCACACCTTTCATGAACTCAATGAAGAAAAGCAATTCAAACTTATCCAAACACTTCACGGTTTCATACACTCAATAACATAACTCATTCATTCATGAAAAAAGAAAATAACAAGGAAATTGTAAACAGTAGCAACACCAGGCATTGGGTCAATATATCCCTCTGTTATATTCATTCAAATGTAAATGGCTACAACTCTGGTAAAAACAACTTACATTCAGTAACAACTATCTCCTACTAATCTGCAGCAGCCTCATTTGGGTGTACAATGCATCTACTTATACAAGAGGGCCCCTAGGGTTCCCTCCGACTACCTCTCTTCTCGAAGTAAAAACTAAATCCCACTTAAGAACTGATACATTAAAGTCTAAGATTGAAACTCCTAGATCTCTCGCGATCGTTCAACTTCTAAGCATTTTGATTTTCTTTAATCATCCGTTCAAAACAAATTTACAGGAAATGCCAACGTTTAATATTCCAAAATAATTAAAACGACGCGCTAGGGCGCTGAGTTGTCTCTCCACGTGTGTTTTTCTAATGATTCTCCTGCATCATACTCCACTACTGGTAAAATCATGAGCTCATGATCATGGCTCCCTCTACTATGTTGTTGAGATTCTCCAGGATCCCAAACCTGAAATTAGAGTTGTCCACTTGCTCCTTTGATTTGTTGCTCCTGCTTCCCTATTGATCATGTAGGTTTTCTTCTGTTCCATCCTTCTCTGTTGTTGGCTACCTTCTTTGTTGCTTCCAGCATTAATCTCTTTTCTCCACTATTTCTTTGTCCAACTGGTCCACTAGATAGCTATCCTCCTGCAGTATACTCTACTGCATCTTATTTTCATCAACTTCCACTTTGACTTGTTGGATTAGTTGACTTTGCATCTTTACCCTTCTCTCTAGGGCCTCCATTTCTTCACACAGATCGAAAAAATCCATGCTATATGTTGCTCTCTCCTCTATTGTAGGTTCACATTCTATAGTTATATCTTTCTCAGCTTCTTGGCTGAAAATTTTGAGCCATTCCTCAAAATGCTCACCTCCTTCTGCTATTGTTGTAGGCTCCAATTCTTCATGTTCATCTTTTTGGCTGAAATTTTTTATTAATTCCACCCAACGTTCTTCTTTCTCCATCTCTTGGGCACATTGTAATGTCTGCTCTTCCTCCTCCATGGAAGTATCTGTTGCTTGACTCATCCTCTCATGCATGATACTCTATTGTGTTTCATCCTTACTAATGGATAGATCAATTTGATACCCTACATCATCTTCATTTCTTGTGGCACTAGTTGACCACTCTATTGCAGACTCCAGTTTTGCAGTCTCACCACTGCGCTACTGCTCATTTTTCTCCTCTGACAGGTTGACTTCTGTCGTTTCCCTTGTTGGCATATCTTCAGCTTCCTCCAGCTTCTCCTTATGTTGGCATCCTATCTCCCTTTGCATTACTGCATCATGGCAGTCCTTTTCTGTTTCTGGATTGTTCAACCAATCCTCCAACATCTTCAACGCTTGCTTCCATTGAGTGATAAATTCATTTGAATGCTCCTCTTTTTCTGTTGGGGCATACATCAGTGTCTTCTCCTTCTCCTCCTCTTTGACATTCCTTGTTGCTTTTCTTTCCTCTATTGCACCTGCATCACAGACACAGTTAGTTTTAAAATAATTTGGCCCCATGGACTCTCTCTTGGTTTCTTGTTGGATCATCTCCTCATGTGAAACACTCGTACTAGCCTATGTTGGACTGTTAGGAAGGAATATTTGAATTCCCAAAATGATCAGAACACTCCTCTGATCCTCCTCCTTTGTGATGGAAGTATTTAACTTCTCATCATCTTCATTCACATGGCCTGCAACTCCACATGAATATTCATACAAATGAGGCCTCTCCTTTGCCTCCATTTCATATGTCAGCACCCCTTGTTGATATGAACTCTCTTCAGAGCTCCTGAGACCTTCAGACAATCTCATCTTTCCCCCACCCACCTGGCAAATTGGGATTCCAGTCCTGCCCTCCTGGCAATTCATGAGATCTCTGCTTGATCCCATCTCATCGCCCATCTGGAAATCTAAGAATTTGGTCCTGCCCTCCTAGCAGTTCATGAGGTCTCTAGCTGATCTCATCTCCTCCTCATCATTGAGGTTCCTCCCAATATCTGGTACACAGATGTGAATCACTTCCTCCTCTATGCCACTGAGGTTTTCAACATGCCTCAAGCACTTCCTCACTACTTGGTGTTGCCTTCTAGATAACAACTTCTGAACATGTCACTTCGCTTTCCTCTTCAAAGGCCATTCATATGTCCAGTGCACCTTTGCTTCGTGTTGCATCCTCCATGTCAGCCTCTACATCCCTGCTCTAATTTCCCTGAGCTATTTTTCTATCTCAGCTTTATTTTTCTGTTGGTGGTCCTTGTCTTGACCACATCGATGGTCTTCAGTAGCCATTTTCACCCCCTCCTTGCCCTCCAAGAAAGTATGTGCATTATTTTGTCACCGAGAGAATCTCCAACTTTTTCATGCAACCTACCGTGCTTCCCATTTGTTGTTTCATACATGAAACCATTATTCACAGAGCATCACACTTTCTCTCCCCTTCACCTGATGTATGGAGGCAAATATAAGCTTTTGATACCATTTGATGTTATCATATTACCTATTTTCACCTTCTCACCTTTGCCTACGATCTGCAAACAAAATTTAGGCTATGATACCACTTGATGGTATCAGAGTATCTCCTTTATCTCCTTTTTCTTTTTCCTGTTGTCTGCAAGAAACTTTCTTCTCTGATACCACTTGATGCAGAACCCCCCTTTACTTTCCCTCGGGATTGCGCGACCTCCCGGTATAGGATCTTAATCTCCTCAAGATGGATTAGCTCCTCGAGACCTTATTGGTTTCAAACTGAATCAAACACGAGCCCTGTTATCACCCTCAAGTTTTTCATGGTCATGATTGGGTCATTACCGATTTGTTCATCAATCGACGGTTCTCAGTGATTGTGGGGAGCCAACAATAGTGCACAGAGGATAACAGTGAGAGTGCACAGGGTTGTAGGGATCTAAAAGGATTTAGGATTGCTACATGCAGCACAAGAAGTTGAAAATATATATGCACTGGAGAGCATATTGAGAGTGATGCAAATCACATATAGTGAAATCTATGATGCATATGCATTAGTAGGCATGATGATCGTGAATGTTTGGTTCATATAGAAGTATGCATTAGTGCATGTGGACATGCTTGGTAATGATGAAGCAATGAATGAAGGGATAAGGTATTAAATGGAGGGATAAGGTGGGTGGCATTAAAGGAGGGTAGGAGGTGGTGAATGGAGGGTATATGAGGGGGAGAGGCATTCAGAAAAGGGATTATGAAGTTTTGGGGGAAAGGGAGCATTGGGGAGAGCAGGGACTGCATTTTGTTGTCTGTGATATTGTTCTGGTTTGGGAGTTTGGGTGGACTGTTACAGGGGTGCACCAGGTTGCTGGGAGTTTTGGGCTCGGGGGCCAAGAATCCTCACGGAATCCTGGAGCTAGGGAGTCGGACAGGCTCTGTTCCTAGCTGGCAGGGAGGAAGATTGGGTTTTGGGCAGAATTTTGGGTAGAGCAGCAGAGAGGACAACCAGAGATTGGAAATTAGCATCAGACAGAGGTATGTATTTTAGTGATTATGTTTTGTTACGAGATGGTTGTGTGATTTACTTTCATGCTGTGGATAAATTTAATTTATGTTGAATAAGTTATGGTTAAATGTTGAAGATTAAATTGTGCA
>WSFP011490653.1:0-14896 GCA_009831015.1 Picea engelmannii
GTAGTCAGGCCTGAACATTCATTTATGGAATGAAGTCATAGAGGTATGGAGCCTCTCTGTGATAGCGATAGCTCAGAGACGATGATGAGGATAAGCTCATGGGAGCCCTCGTTTCGTAGAAGGAATGTTAGGACTCAGAGTAGAGAGTTAGAGGAGGAGGATATCTTAGTTAGAGAGATCTAAGTTAGAGAGGCCTTAGGAGGTCTTAGAAGTTCTGAGAGAACTTGATAGAACTGAGACTTGTTACAGTCCAGTCTTTGTAAGCATTTTATAGATACATAGAAATTAATAGAAAAACAGATTTTCCTGCATACTGTGTGTTTGGTGTTTATATGTTTTTATGCATTTCATGTTTTAAATGCGTAACAGGTGAATCATTTTAGAGGTTTGAATTTCTTCTCGTCTTTGAGTTTCTGAGTGCAAGGAGTGAACATAGTCCGCAAGGTGTGCGTTGACAGGGGTGAGGTAACCTCAAGAAATCTCAAGAGGGATAGCATTGAACCTTCATCAACAGAAGTGCAAGGAGTGCACATGAAGAAATATGTCGCGAGTTCAGGGAAAACATAACTACTGAAGGTTTTGTAAAGATCTGTCAGGAGGGCATTGAGTGTGTGCATAGAGTGCACAGGAGGGAATCTATTTCGAGTTCAGGGAGGAGAAGTGTCGAGGAGAAATACTTACAAAGTTGTTGAACACTCTGTAGGCTCTGCAAGGTGTGCATCGAGTAGAAGAACGCCAAGAGGGCGTGAAGAATTTCTCTGCAAGAAATACTTCGAATTGAGTTATTCGAAACCTCAAAAGCACCAAGAGAGTGCGAGTGTGAACTTGTCTCAAGTTATTAAGTTTAGGAGGAACAATGCCTTTGCACATAGAGAAATATCAGAAAGGAGCAGAAGGAAGAGAAAACCTTTCGAGGTTTCTAAGTTGACAAAGCTCAGTAGAGGAAGAGTTTCTATAACGTAGATGAGACCTAAAGGAACCAGGTTCGAAAGAGGAAGAGTCGAAGGTCAAAACCTTCAACACTTAGAAAATATCCTAAGTTAGAGAGCAAGGGAAGATCAAGAAGGAGGAGAAACAACTACCGTTAGATCAGCTCGAAAGACGAGATCTGGACCATTAGATAAGTGTTCATATAGGAGGAGCGCACATAGGAGATGTTCAAATCTGATCCGCCAGATCTGGAGGCATGGATCAACATCCGTTGATCTCGAGGTAAGGTGCGCATGGTTTAAGTTTTCGACATTTCGTGTACTGGGACACGAAAGAGGAGAGTCTTTCGACTCGCTTGCCAAGAATCGCGAAAGGGAGGTTTGCGATTAGATCCTAACCATCAATCAAGATGAGATATGGACTGTTGATCGTCTGGAGTCTGGACCTCTAGATCTTGTGTAGAGGGCCGACATCCGCATGATCCACGAGATCAACGCGAGTCTTAGCGCGAGTGCCAAGGAGGTGTTTCGACATTTCATTACCGGAAAATCCAAGGGAAGAGTCTCGACACTCGTTCCCCAAAGTCTCAAAAGGAGATTTCGCGAAGGGATATAGACCGTCGATCACGAAGATTTATGAGTCATCGGATCTGGAGGATGCGTGGTAGAGATCTGAAGGCCACCGACATTTTCATCACTAGGAGAACAAGGGTGAAGACTGGTGAAATCTTGCGAAAGGAGAGTTCCTGAAAACATCCAGGTCGTTCATCAAGGAGGACACTTGGTGAGCGGTCAAGGTTTCAGGGAAACCCCCGAAAGGTTGTTGGTCATCGATCCAGTTGAATCATGGTCATTGGTTCAAGAGGAATCTATACCGTTGATCTCTCAAGGAGGGATTTCGGTGTTTCGTGGACTGGGAAAACGAGAGGGAGAATCTTTCGACTCTCATATGAGATATCGCGAAAGGGTCAGTGTCATTGATATAGGGGAATATCTTGAACATTGAGCGTCCAAGGAGGAAATTCAGGGTTTCGACAACCGGGATATCAGGGAACAAAGGTCTTCGACTTCGCAAGTCGCGAAGTCCGAAACACCTTGGGACTTAGCCCTAGGTCACAAGAGAAAGGTCGCATGGTGAGAAGCGAAGGGAGGCACTAGCCCATGGATCAACATTTTGGGATCCGAGGCTTCAATGGAGAAGGAGTCGTGAGACGTGGAGTCCCGACTCGCGAAACTACGAAACAATCATGACCGTTGAAGTGAGGAGGAAGCAGGGTCGTTGGATCTGGCCTATATAAGGATTGGGATTAGGGGTTTCGGGGATTGGAGTGTTGGGTTTACATTGCACCCATACCCATGAAATTATGAAATGAAAAATAATCTTTAGGGTGTAGGCCATGTTCATAGTGTCATGTTCACATGAAGGAAGGGTCACATGTCGGAGATAGGGGAGGAGCTAGCTGTGGAGCTAGGCCCCATTTCGGGGTTCGGTATTTCAGAGGAAAGGGATTTGGGGAGAGATTGCACGCAGAAATCCTGAAACGTGAAAGGCGTGCAGCCTAAAGCCTTGGGTCACAGCCCAGGGTCATGAGAGAGAAAGGGGCTGATCGTGAAATGAGCCAGTGCCATGTTGGGGTGTTGGTTCAAAAAGAAGAAGAGCGCCGAAAAGGTGACACGCACACAAGGCTTCTCAAAGCCTGCATCAGGGACAAAGGGACCTGTGGATTTGTTCAAGAAGTTCCAACAAGGAACCAAAGAGCCATTTTGGCTCGTGGAGGTAGAACGATCCAGTGACTGGGAGGTCGTGGACCCTGCTGAGGTAGGGGGTCTGCATCAGCCGATCGCTCCCTATACATTAGAAAAGAGCAACCACAAGGACCTGGTCATTATGTGTCTTAAGGGAAACTGTGACCACCTATTCAAAGATGAGTGTGACCACCTTCTGGCAGGGCCACTCCTTATACACTGGAAAAGGGAGACCACTAGGACCTAATCGCTCTGTGTCTTAAGGCAAGGAGTGACCACCTCTTAAAGTTCCCCTTTTTTTCAGTTATTTATCCCAAAATATTAACTTTCCGAGGAAATGAATCACGAGAGAAGTAAATAAACCCATTCTGCAAGAGGGTTTTCAACAATTTGGAAAAATTCCTCACCATTTGCTCAGAAAGGAAGCCAGAAAATCACCTCCTAAAACTGATATGGATTTTCCATTTCATGTGCCCTTTCTGTAGTGATTTCTTAATTTTTTCACTTGCTGATTGAGGATAAATTTTTAGGGTTTCTTAGAAGAAGAGGGAGATATGGATACAAAACCAATTATGTAGTCAAACTTGGTGGTAATACTCACACAATACAATTATCTTTATTGGAATACCAAGGATGAATTCCAACTCAGAAGGAAAGGACTGTGTAATTTGATGATGGGGATAGAAATAAAACCTACATCAGTAATTGAGAAGACCAGATGGGAGAAATGGAAGGATGAGTCAACAATACTTCTTCTTGAATTGATTTCAACTGATCTATGGTTTCATTTTGTCACATGAAAGAATCCAAATGTGATCTAGACCACCTTGGAAAGTCTCTTTGGAAATCGGGATCATATGAGAGGTCATATGCTTGAGGTAGAGTTGAATACCTTGGATCCTAAAAGTTTTGATAGTATACATGATTTCTTTACCAAGTTTAAATCTTTGATATTGAGCTTATAATCTTATGGTATTGATAAATCTAAACAAGTGGACCAACTTATTCTAAGAATCTTGGCTAAGCTAGGACTAGAATATGTTGTTTATGTCTCCACTTTCCATTCTGGTAGATATGTCATGGGAACACATTGGAAGAGGCATACCATGGATCAATTCATTGAATTTCTCACACATGAGTAGGAAAAACTCATTCATATGGGCCTAATCAAAGATCCCAAAGTACATGCACTCACTATGCATGATGGAAAAAGAGCATCCAAACAAAACATAAAGGAGAAATAGAACAAGAAGGAGGGATATTCCAAACCCTTCAATGATTCTTTGGGTTCCAAAGAGTAATCTTTAGATTCCAAGAAGAAGAAGAAGGGAAAACAGTGCACTTACTGAAATAAACCAAATCATGAAGAATCCACATGCATGGAAAATAAAATTGATCTTATGGGACATGTACTTCAACATAACAACCTTGGAAACTTCATTCCAGAAGGAGTCAATAAAAAAAAGGAAGAAGATCCTGCTCCTAAGAAAGGTAATCATCATGCTCTTGTTGAAATTAATTCCTCATCTGATTCATGGATTATAGATTCTAGAACATCACATCACATGGAAACGAAAGAGGAAGTTTTCACTTCTTTGATTTCATGCTCAAGACCCCCTATTCTGATGGGAGGTGATACTCCAGTAATAGTAGCAGGAGAGGGAAGAGTGGGAATTCATAATGGAAATTTTGAGAATGTTTTATTTGTTCCAAATCTTTCCATGAATCTTCTCTTAGTTTATCAAATCACTCAGAAAGGTAAAAAGGTTGAATTTCATCTGATTTAGTTTATGTACTTGATATGCATGACAATTCCATTAATGCAATCGGTGAGGTGGATCACAAATCCGAGTTGTATAAATTCACTAAGTTTGTTGACAATGACTACTCTTTTATACTTACACATAAGGAGATTAATTTGCATGCACCTCCAGTGAAAAATGAAGATACTGTTATGCTTCCATCAGTTTCAAACATCATATATGATTCCATATTTTGTACATGGAAATGAGCAGGTAGTACAACCAGATAAGAAGCCATCGCTGAAGCTTTTGAAAATTCCCAAGAGGGCACAATTCACACTTCAAGCAATAGGTGTCCTTGCAGGGAATCCATTGGATTCTAGGAGGAATCGATCTCAGGATGAGGAGCCTTCTCATGTACTTTCAGCTTATGAAGCAATGATTCCCATGCATTTCTATATGGTTCAATCTTGAGATCCACATACCTACAATAAGGTTGTGGGAAATCCATTATGGAAAGCATCCATGCAGAAGGAGTATGACTCACTTCTAAAGAATTAGACTTGGTATCTGGTTCCACTTCCACTAGAAAGGAATATTTTCAAGTGTAGATGGGTCCATAGGATCAAGAGGTACAAGGAAAAATAGGTTGCCAAAGGACTTCATCAGATCCATAAATATTTATATATCTTCATGAAGACTTTCAGTGAAAAAAAGTTTCATACTTTGCAGGATCGTCTTGGAGTGAAGAACACAGTTTCCTAGCAACTGAATTTTCTTCCTTTGATGCATTGTCTTTTTTTTTTGGGGGGGGGGGTGTTCCCCACATGGTTTTCCCTCTTTCCTCATTTTTATCCAATGTTCATTAGTTTCATTGTACATGAGTATGTAATATGGCCTAGTAGTTGGGACTCATTTTTTACTCCATAATGATGTCCAGTTGGGGTGTTGGAGAAATTTCTATTTTCGACACACTAGTTCAGTGGGAGTTAACTGACTAGTTCTATTTTAGGAATTTCTATTTTGATCATCACTATTATGCATGCATGCATTCCTAAGGTAAACTAACTAATTGATTGTGTTTCTTAATTATGGAATGTTCTTGCCTATATATGAGTGTATTCCACTCATTCATTGTATCAATCACAATGATCATCATTGATTAGCTCATTGGAGTATTGTGAATATATTTCTCATTCTTCCATATTGAATCTCTCGTCCTTTCTTGATAAGATTTGTTTGTACTTTCTTTATCTATATCTCATGTGCAGGTTTCGATGAAACATTGACACTCCCAGTATCACCTATTTGTTTTGGTATTAAAATTATAACTTGGATGAAATCGTGGTCTCGACAACCACTACCATTCTGAACAAAAACCTTAAAATTGACCCGTAATATGAAAAGCGGTTCTAGTAGTAGCTCCCCCCCTTTTTTTCCAGGGTTAACATTACAACTTGTTTGAAACTATGGCCTTAACAATCAATATCTTTGTGAACTGAAAACATGAAAGTAACCTCCAAATTGAAATGTGTTGCTACGAGTAGCACATTTGTTATTTTTTTAGGCTTAAAATTGTAAAGTTTTTTAGGTCATGGCCTAAAAATCGACACTATTCCAATCAAAATAATAAAAAAAGAAATAAATAATTGTAAGATTTACTAAAAATCCACCCAAGAATGGAAATAAATGAAGGAAAGAAAATCTAGAAATTAGAAATGAGCAAGAATAAAATGTATTCTAATCAAGAGAATGCAAAGCATACAATGAAAATGAGATGCTCATATGAGAGAGATGGGTGAGTATATATAGGATTTACCACCCAAGAGACTAAAAACACAACCAATGTGGGATAAAGTGAAAATTTCCCTAAGTAAATTTAATCTACTGTGAAGAGAGCTAAAGTGGAGAATTAGATAAGAAACACCTACATAGATAAATAAACCTATCCATGGTAACAATAATAAAAATAAAAAAACAAATCTAGAAGGAAAATCCACAAAACAAAGAGAAAAAAAACATGTTTTTTAGAAAAAAAAACACATTTTAAATGAAAAAAAAACACATTTTAAATGAAAAAAATAATAATATTAAAAAAACTCAATTTAAAAAGAAAAAATAAAAAAAAGGAAATCAAACATTTTTTTTTTTAAATTAATTAAAAATGAAATATTAATTGTCAAGGCCATAGTTTCAAACAAGTTGTAACGTTAACCTTGAAGAAAGGGGGTGCTATTGCTAGCACCACTTTTCATATCATGGTTCGATTTTAAGGTTTTTGTTCAGATACCTCATTCAAATACAAATGTCAATGACAGATGCATACTCGGTTAGTAATGATGAAGATAATAGACCTATGAGTTCCTTCTTCATGGTAACATACTTTTGATCCATTCATAGATAAAAAGAAATAAAAATAAATGAAAATGATTTACATTGCCAATTCCTTTTTATTTGAATCTTGAGATCCCAAATGTAATATACTAAAATAAACAATTGAAGTCTATATAATAAACTAATATCAATTTCTGATTGCAAGGAAGATAAGAGATAATAGAATTATCATTAAGCACATTCTCCACAAAAGATCCATCTTTTCACCTTGGCTCCATCGTGCCCTTAAGAACATACGAGCTCCAATACCATGTTAAGAAATAAAACATACCCAAGTCACAAGAAATTGGTTGAAAAGTCTTTAAGTCACTCTCAACATTATATTCATTCTAATGATACAAATTTATAGTACATGCATGTAAACATCTCATAAAATATATTTACTCTCGCATCAACACCTCATCAAGATACAGGATAGGAGGAGGAAAAATATGATCTAATACACATTTAGGATACAAATTATAACCTATAATGTGAAATACATAATGGTGGTGTAGGACTTCATGATTGTATAGGGAGTCACAAGCTAACAATATCATTTCCTTATGATCCAACCAACCTTATCAATGGGTAGGAAAATTATTTTGTAATCCTTCTCAATGTACCATCTTCTTAAGATTTGTCTCTTGGCCTTCCCCCTTCTCATGCAAGGGTGAAATTTGGCTTGAGTTTGAATTTACAAGTGTCAAAAACAAGGTAAAAACAAGGTATAACTCTTTCCCTTTTTCTTTTATCTCAAGTTAACTTTGGAGGTCATTTTCACAAGTTCCCCCATTCCCCATGGATTCCCAACCTCTAGGATATGGTGGTCATCCTCATTGAGTCAACAACCCTTCCTTTGAGTGCATTTCCCCATCTTTTCCATCAATGTCTCAACCTGCAAAAATTTAGTCATTACATGATACCAATGCATATATATAACATCATCATCATCATAAATCAAGAGATTCATAACATGACGTACATCAATGGGCATGTTATTCAACAACTACATACAAAATCAATTGCATTGTCATAAGGACAAATCATGCTAAATCATCATAAAATATTTATCAATGTTACATAACCATTATCAAAAATATTTAATGCTAAATAAATGATAAAAAATAATCATTAATGCTAATCACAAACTAAGTACTCACATAGATATCTATATCTATCCTAATCCTAAGCAATCATCAATAGAATTAGGAAACAAGATGATGACTCTATAACACCATCTCTTATTAGTCAAAACAAAACATCGATATATTTATATTTATAACACATGTATCATATAAACATCACGCAACATATAAACCTAGCTAAGTGCACGATCCCTCTAAAGTATCAAGTAATGATTACTAAACATAAGACAGCACGGGCATACTCATCAAGTCACATATATATCTAGGGGATGAGGAGTCCAAAATCGCATCTCCCTATGATCATCATGGGAAACTCATCACATGTCACAAAATATAATTTATCATAATCATTAAGTAAGTATATGAAATTCATCCATAGCGAGCAATGACATAAGGGTTTAGTGAACAACATTTACTTAGCAATAAATGTACATCAAGGGATCTTTCCACCCTTTCTATCTTAAGTAAACACACGCATCATAGAAGGATAACAAGTTCATCAAAAACAAATAGAACCAAAATATTCCATGGTAATCACCTTACACTAGGGGGCATTATGATTCTCCCCCTCAGAAAAAGGCTATCGCCTCGAAGCTAATGCAAAATTAAGTACATAAATTCTTTATTCTAGGTTTCCAACTCACTCATCATCATGTTTAATTGCATCATTATATCAAATTGTCATCATCATTCGAACCTAGGTTATCACATTATGATCAACAATAATATCATTAGCCTCAAATATTATCATATCATCAGCCTCAAATATTATCATATCATCATCCTCATCATTAATTAAAGTATCTTTAATGCCACAAGCATGAAATCATCAATGAACCATCAAGGTCATTAAATTAGGCACTATCACCCAAATAATGGCATTGTTGTCATTCACATCATCAAATCATTTTTATTAGTTATGATGTCGTTGTTGAACTTATCAAATCCAACATCGAACCAAACACATTAAATATTGAACAATATCATTATCAAATCAAACATCAAGTCAACCAATACCATCGACATTATTAATAACATCAGTAGAATCATCAAGTTTACACCATCAACATCATGAATATCCACATGTCACCATTTATTTAATCAACTTTCGTATCATTAATTCATTATCAACATAGTTAATTCCATCAAATCATTAGCAATCTACTTATACCATTATTAAGCATGAAACTCCAATACAATCACGACATCACACACCATTCATCAACATCATGCATAAACCATTAAAATTCATCTCAATTATCATCACTGATCTTCGAATCACTCATACACTAGTGATATCAACAACCTATTAGTATCCTCGAGGTAATATCTTTCATGTCATGTCATTTTCTTAGGATTGCCATTAATCAATAAATTACAATAATTAATAATGTCATTGGATTGAAACTCCTTGTTAGTCAAATCTTCAATATTAACAATCATAATTAAGCACAATTCATGGTTATCATCAAATATAATCACACCATTGACACCAATACACATCATCGCTAATCAAAATATTTGATTAGCGATGATGTGTAATGGTCGTATGAATTGATATCATATTCTTCATATCATATGATTATTATGGTCGTATGAATTGATATCAATAACATCATCAATTCAATTTGTCGTCAATAAATTCCCACATTATCATTGGTCAATCAATTGTCCATGACATCATTGTACTACTCAAACAATAAGATAAATGTCTCATAGCACCAACCCTTTATTGAATACAATAATTGAATTAACATCCCATGTTATCATCACCCCACTTAATCAAATTGTCATTAATCTGCTCAGATTATCGATATTACATGAATTCATCAACTTAATATCATTTAATTGTTACAAATAATTCATTATCCATTATACATTAATTGAGGATCTCATGTTTCATGAAAACAAAAGGTTGAATTACTAATGAAAGACATATAGGCAAAGTCTATTGGGTTGGTAAATACATGCAATAACAAGGTAGACGCAAATGCACATGGCTAGGATTAAAGGAGAAGGAATTGGATTAATTTTACCTTGGGTCGTGTTTAAAGGGGAAAGGTCTTTCATAGAAGCTTCATTAAAGTAGTTAGGTAAGTTACAAAGGGTCAGGGTTAATCTAAATCATACACCAATTAATGAAAATGCAATTAAAGTAGGGAACATATATTAAGTTATTATCTATATCATTTTATTTTAAATGCATTTGATTTGTTTAACGTAGATGTCAAGAGGTAAATAAGTTAGAACCCATTAATCACACAACACCAGTAGATGCACTTTACCTAGAGTTTTTTTAATTTCTAGCAATGTTGATTTAGTCTCTATATTGGCTCACTTGTTTTACACTTGATGTAGAATGACATAAACCTTATCTCCTTTTATAGCTCACATGATTACAACCAAATGATAGAATTCATGAATAATGGAAACCTTCACTTAGAGCCTTATGTCCCCAAACCGACTTATCCATGAGGGAATGGTCTCCTTATCACTCAATCACTATCCAATCCTTAATTATATTGATTTCCTAGGATTCCACTATGGGTATGTGAATCTTGCACTCAAACTGATATGAAAGGATATCCTTGAGAATGTTATGTTCATTGATACATATAGTGTGTGTATGTTGATGCAAATGATATTAACAATACAAGCAAATTCTAATTTTTTTTAGGTTATCATTCATATATTGTGATAATTAAAAATCATATGACAATATCGAGTTACTAATTTAAAGATAAATCTAACAACCATCTTGAATTTGGAACTTTTACAATAATAATTAAAAATAAGTCTTGATGATTATAGAAAAAAAGATGAATGAAATTAAATTTAACATAAATTCTATGACAATTAAATTCTTTCGTAGATAATGACAATAAACTCTATAACATAATAAAAATGACTAAGTACAACTTCTCTATTGAGATGCAATTTAGAATTCATAAGCAATGTCAACATGTCAATATTATGAAAGGAAATTTATCATGAACCAAGGACATCACCGTTATTTTACACAATGAGCCGAAGGCCCTAGTTATGAAAATGGAATTCTAAATTAATTTTCTTCTTTTATTAGAAGTTATTTATTTATATTTATCTTATTAGCCCCTTCCCTTTGGGCTACGAGGACTATTAGTAACCATTTTTTCATTCTTCTACTAGTCGTTGCACGCATACCCACCATTTTAACCAAAGTTTTGATAGAGTCATATGATTTTCCAAATAACATTTTATTTGTAGGCCTAAGTTTTTAGTTTGAGGCCTTATTTAACATCATATCAAGGAAATGGTGAAATATTTGGTTTGAAACTTATCAAATCAGGACTGCATTACGATGTACATCATTTGAAGTGTATTAATGCTAGCTTTGTTGTTAGTATTAGTTTATAGAAATTTAATGTTTATGAATTTTGTTTACTATATCCTAAGTAATTCCAATTAATGTTAGGTTACAATTTCCAAAGGTGGTATATGAGCATTGTGTAGTTGAGCATTGTCCAACTATAGATTGCATGGAAGATCAACGTCTATTTCTTCCTAGCAAGCAATGTCCATTTCCTCATATCTTTGTAGACATTCTTGCGGCTTTCCTATTTGTTATTTCCTTTGATCCTGACAAACTTATGATGGAGAACGGGTGGATTGAGATCAAGTTGAGTTACCACCAATGAAATACCATGGAGCCTATCAAAGCATATCAAATCTTGTTAGACTATGAAAAACACATAAGATACTGTCGAATCTTGTTAAATATTGTCAGACTATGCAAAACACTCATATTGTTGGATGTATTTCAATTGAAATTACATAGCAGAGGAATTACTAGAAGAAGTGTTCACCTACAAGTTTAAAAAACTAAAAAAGTGGTAAATTACCTTGCTAGTCGTCCAATGCTTGCTTCTCAGATTCATTCTCTTAGTGTGTTGTAAAGGGAAATAGATCATTGAATTTGTGTATGCCTCTTCATTGTTCTCAATTCCCAAAATTATTTTCCCATGGTTTCTCTATAACAACAAATTAACAACTTATTTTCCTGTGATTTTTTTGTTTGTGATCAAATTTATTCACTATGCCAAAATCCAAATGCCAATACCATACCTAAATTTCCCTTGAATTTTATTGTAAAAGATGTTTTTATCAACAAGATAATGAATATTAGTAGGAGCCTTCTTAAAGGAAAATGGCGGTGTTAAAAATCTATGGTCTCTATTTCCAACAATTTTTGCCAACTATTTTCATTTTTCTATTGTAGGAAATGACCAAAAAAATATAATCAAGGTTACCTGGTAATGTCCAGGATGCAAGGAAGCAAGGATCAGTCCTCCATGAATATAAATTGATGAAACAATTGTCTCTTCATGTTGTGCTACTTTCTTTGTTTCTATTGAAACTATTGGTGGTTATTGTTGGATTACTAAGAGTGGGGGTGAATCAATAATGATAAATTTATACACTCTTAACCACAATTTATATTCCTTTAACTTATTCAACAATGTTAATCATTCATCATTAATATGTTATTGCATCATATAACATTAGCATCCATCAATGCATAATAAACAATAATATACAAATACACACAATGCACAGTACACCAATATTTTATGTGGAAACCCAATGCAGGAGAAAACCACAGAATGATTTTCTTATATGTCTTTAATAATTACATTCAATGAAGCACCGACTTATAATTCTCTAACTACAACCAGAAGGAGGCTACAACCCCCTATGTTCTCTGGCTACAACCGGAAGGTGGATACAACCACCTAGTTATCAAGCTCCAATCCAAAGGAAGCTCCAATTCCCTGATTCTTCGGCACCAACCGGAAGGAGGCTACAACCCCCTTTCCTTGCCCTGTCTTGCCACTCTGAAATATAAATGCCAAATAAATGATGAAACCCCTGCCACACTGTCATTGTGAGATATACCACTATAAACCTGTACCAATCTGTGCCAACAACCTGTAACCAACTTGTACCAATAACCTGTAATCAACTTGTACATGTAATTACCATATACCAACAAATACCAATAAGTACGTGACATGTGTATGCTACAACTCATGTATGTACGTGACCTGTCTATACTGCAACCTGTGTATGTACGTGTCCTGTCTATACTACAACATGTGTACACCTTAAAAAAGATAAGGTTTTCACCTTTCTAAAACTTACACCCTTTTCTATCTCTGTCACATCAACCTGCAACTTGTCCTAACCTGTACCAATCAACCTGTACTATCAACCATGTACATCAATCACTCACACAACCTATACCATCACAAGTGTATCAACTATGCACATCACAATACCTCATAAACATCACCAAGATCAAGATGTAATTTTAATAATATACCAAGGTATCTATGCCACATCATCCATATACCATGTGTCAACAATACTACTAGAAAGTTCCTCTAACCATGCACCAAACATGTACCAAGAATATCCCTCAATAGATCATATCTGATAACATAGATCTCATACTCAATCTCACAATACTATCATTCAAACCATGTGCATCTATGTCTCTCTAGTGACGTTCCATATATGTGCATACAATCATAATCATGTGTAATAAACCCTCACATGGACTAGACATCAAACCCTCACTGATATGCAACCTCAAACTACACCAAAACTTCACCAACACATCACAACCAAAACCCTCAACCATGTACCAAGAAATACAAGATATGCCTTAACACTCAACCTAACAAGATGTAACAATAATAAATACCAAACATACCAGTGTTGTATTTCTGTAGATATAGCTCATACAATAAGTGTTATACAACCAACAACCTCTCTAGGACAAATCCTCAATCTCCCATAACCATATATCATGCAAACAACAATATCCAACTACACATAAGAATATAAAATACCTTTTGAACCTGTAGATATAAGATCTGTTGTACCTAATCACTATAGACCTTCATGGGAGCTTGCTTTCAGAATCTAAAGACCCGACATCTTCATCTACTCAAGCTTTGATGGCCTTTCCCAATTGTACACGAAATTTTCTTCTTCAACTTACATATGTATGTGCCATGTTCTCGTTCAACCCACATATGTACACGTCTTCCTCCACTATAGTCCACATACACCTCAAAAACTGTTGTTTTTTCAGTAATTTTGCAAGTCCGAAAATTTCATTGTCAACCCTCCTTTACTATCTCAGACTTGTGTAACTTGATGTATCAATGTGTACCTGCAATAGAAATTTTATAGAATAGATATTCAATAATATTCAATAGGTATGGTAGGTGCTAATGGGAGTTCCTTGCTCTCTTATTTATACTCTTCAAGTGGCTTCCTCTAGAAGTTTCCTTGTAATTATTTTGCCCTTTTCTCCATCTTTAAGGGCTAACCACTTTCTTGTTGCAACAACTTTGTTATTTAAATAATTTCTCTTTGCAACCACTTTGACCACTTTATTATTTAAATAGTTTCTCTTTACTCATAACTTCTAGTTGGAACTAACTTTTCCATAATTAGTCAGCTGATAACTTCTCTTCCCTTAACTAACTTCTTGTTACAACCACTTTAGTATTTAATTTATTTCTTGGCCAACCACTTTGACTATTCATTCTTCTAATCACAACTACTTTACCCATAACTAATAAACTCACCACTTCTAGTTGCAACTAATTTATTTTTAATTATTTTCTTATTGCAACAACTTAACTCATGATTAACTCCTAGTTAAAACCACTTTGACTAGTAAACTTCTTCTAGGATTTTCTAAAATAATTGACTTCTTTGACCCCTAGATAACTCATGAGGGTTCTCCAACTTCAATAATCCATATCTCCTCAACCACGAGGAACTACGTGATGTTCCACATATCACCAGAAATGACATGACATGTACAACTCATCTAGAATATTGTTTCCTATAAATTCATTGATATTCATGCCTACATACCTCAAACAAACTAGGGTTCCTT
>WSFP011490656.1:0-14896 GCA_009831015.1 Picea engelmannii
AATGGGGCGAGTGAAAAGACCATCTCTATTATCTAACTGAATTTGGGTCTCTGAAGAAAAAGAACTCAGAAACAGTCATGGAATTCATTCAGAGATTCAACAAACTATACAATAAAATCCCAGCTGAGGTCAAACCATCCCAACCCGCGACCAAAGTGACCTTCGTCGACGCTTTCGAGCCAGATTTCGCACTACTTTTGGGAGAGAGAAGGGGATCCACCTTAAACCGTATGCAGGATGATGCGGTAGAAATATAATAGAATATGATGGCTTCGGGTAAGCTTAAGGCTAGATTAGAGACTGGAAACCGAGAGACCAAGCGATTTAGAGTGCAAGCAGGCCCTTCAGGGTCCAATAGATCCTCAGACGATAGGGTCGACGATATGGCTAGGGTGATTAAAGAGTTGTCAAATAAAATAGCCCGAATGGAACTCGAACAGGCCAAGGCCGACTCTTACCCCAAAAAAGATTTCAAGAGGAACCCAAACCCCCAGAACCAACAAAAACAAATAAAAAGAGAAGATCAAAAAATACAATCTCCCTTGAAGAATGAAAATTTTATAGGAGCTAACGATTTCCAAGAATTCGAGGACTCAGATAATGATGTCACGAACTTCGTTGATGACTGTATTCAACCATATCTAACTCGCGAAGACTACGAAAAATCACTAAATGTGCCGGAAACGCCAAATGAGAGTGAGGAGGGTGATCCCACTGAGATTTGTGAATCCCAACCAGAAGATGAGATAATGATGGTTGAGCTTCAACCAAGGTACAACCTGAGATCTAAGGGTAATCCTACCTCAATGACTCAACCCAAGAAAATCCTCCAAAGAGGTCAAGCTTACGAGCCTCCTTCGGGGGAGACCCCATTACCCAACAACAAAGCTAGAAGAGTAAGCACTCAAGAACCCAAGGTGGAAAAAGTTGGAATGCAAACATAGGAAACCGAACCTGTAAATAAAGCTACAGTTTCAACTAAGACCATGAATGATAAAGCTTTCCAGACAAGTAAGTCAGAAAAGAAGAATTCAGAAGTCTCCACCAGGGAAACAGGCAAGGTGAGCAGAGCTTTCAGCTTTGAAAATGAGTTAAAAAAAAATTAAGATACCAATCCCATTGGTGGAATTAGCGAAAAACCCCGTTTATCGCAAGAAAATTTCCAAAATGATAGGTGTCTCTGAACTAGAAATCCAGTCTGATGTTATAAACTTGGAAGATGATAGACCTAACATCACTTTCGGCCCCCACTTTGAAGGGTCCAAAGACAACATCGCTCCCTTCTATATCACTCTGAATATACATGATCAGTTGTTGCATAATTGTATGTTAGACTCAGGAGCTTCACATAATGTTATGCCCAAGATTATAATGGAAAAGCTAGGTCTCCAGATCACAAGGCCTTATGGAAATCTGTACTCTTTCAACTCAAGTAAGGTTAAATGTATGTGGATGATAAAGGATTTGGTAGTTACCCTGGTGCAGGTTTCTGTGAAGAGTATCTTGATGGACGTGGTTATCGTAGACATTCCCCCTAAGTATGGCATGTTGTTATCTAGGTCATGGGGAGCCAAGTTGGGGGGTTCTCTTCAGTTATACATGACTTATGCCACTATCCCTGTGTTCGATGGCCAATTCACTCGTTTATACAGAGAAACAAGATTAGAGTATACGGTCAGTGACCCTCAAAACCCGCACAACTTCCCTATTTACATTGCAGACCAAGACTTGGGAAATTGCATCTTGTCTTTTGATGATGGTCTGGATGGTTGCCTGGAGGAAATTGATACAAAGCAAGAAGACTCAAACCCCATGTTGGAAGAGCTATGCAATAGTGGTATTTGGAAAATGTATTTTGATGGCGCTTCGTCTTCTGAAGGTGCAGGTGCTAGAGTACTTTTGATGGCACCTGAAGGTAAGTTCATTATTCCTTTCTCCTATCATTTGCAGTGGGACATAGATTACACTAATAACGTATGTGAGTACGAAGCTTTGATCTTAGGATTAGAGGCTGCCAAAAGGCTAAATATAAAAAACTTGGAGGTATATGGTGATGCGGAATTAATAGTAAAACAGGTAAACCGACAGTACCTGGCCAGGCATCCTAGACTAAGAGCGTATAGAAATTGTGTCTGGGATCTCATGGAAATTTTTTTCTCCTCTGTGAACATCCATTTTATCCCTCGCACAGAAAACCTACATGCTGATGCATTGGCAAAGGCAACTTCAACCTTCTCTCCTCCCACGACCTTCAAACTAAAGTATCACATCGAAATCAGATACAAACCTTCCATACCAGACAATATCCGACACTGGCAAGTCTTCGAAGACGATGAACAAATTAAGAAATTCCTTAAGGCAGTAGGTGAATTCTCCGAAACTCATGCTGACCAAGAGAATCAGAATGATTCGATGTGGATCATGTAAGAAGGAGAGGAACCTGATGTCTTCCGAGAAAAAATTGTGGATCATTGTATGCTGGTCCTTAAAAGCAATCAGATTACCAAAGGATTGATTCCTTTGGAAAGACTCTTTGATCAAAACGAGGTACCTGTAAAGTCCACTTTGCAGCCTCAACTAGAAGAGGTGGAGGACTGTGATATAGGAACCGAAAAAGAGTCTCGGATGGTAAAAATATCGAATTTCCTCCCTCCCAAAGCGAAAGTTAAGTATAAAGACTTAATTAGACAATATAAAGATGTTTTCTCCTGGTCCTATGATGAATTGAAAATGTATGATACTTCCATTATTGATCACAGGATACCTTTGAAGCCAGGGGTCAAACCGTTTAGGAAAAAGCTTAGGAAAATTAACCCCATTCTGTTACCCGTGATAGAAAAGGAAGTTAAAAAACTCTTGGATGTAAAAATAATAGTGCCTCTGAGATACTCGGGCTGGGTAGGTAATCTAGTCCCAGTCAGAAAAAAGAATGGGGAAATCAGACTGTGTGTGGATTTCCGAAACTTAAACAAGTCATCTCTCAAAGATAATTACCCACTGCCTAAAATGGACCATGTTTTAGAAAAGGTTGTTGGAGCTAATCAAATGTCTATGATAGATGGTTTCTCTGGTTATAATCAGATCGCTATGAATGAACAAGACAGGGAAAAAACTGCTTTCACCATGCCCTGGGGTACTTTCATGTATGACAAAATGCCTTTTGGTTTGATGAATGCAAGGGCCACTTTCCAGCGAGCTATGGACATCGCTTTCGTGGGAGAAAGAGACAAGTTCATAGTTATTTACCTAGACGATCTGATGGTTTTCTCTAAAACCGACGAAGAACATTTGATGCATCTAAAACAGACTTTCAAAAAGTGTCGCAGGTTTGTCCTATCCCTGAACCCCAAGAAATCTCATTTTTCTATGCAGGAAGGTAAGCTTCTGGGCCATGTCGTATCTAAGAAAGGAATCAGGATTGATCCTAAGAGGATTGAAGCGATAGATACTATCACTATCCCGAGAAATATAAAAGAAATTCAATCATTCTTAGGAAAGATAAATTTTCTACGAAGGTTCATTCCTAATTTCGCTGAAATTGTCAAACTGATTACAGGAATGTTGAAGAAGGATAACGGGGTGAATTGGACCACCGAGGCTAGGGCATCGTTTGCGCATATTAAAAAAGTTATAAGTGAGGCACCTGTGTTAGCAAGTCCGGATTATTTGAAAGATTTTCTCATTTTTTCTTTTGCTTCTGATCATACCATCGCCGCGGTACTCTTACAGAAAAATGAAGAGGGTTTCGAACAGCCGATAGTGTTTTTCAGCAAAAGCCTCAGAGATGCAGAACTAAAATATGACATAATAGAAAAACAAGCATATGCAATGGTAAAAGCATTGAAGGCATTTAGAACTTATGTGCTACATTAAAAAATAATCGCATATGTACCTACCAGTTCTGTAAAAGACATACTGGTGCAGCCGGACAGTGATGGAAGAAGAGGGGGATGGCTCGGTAAAATACAAGAGTTCGATCTGGAAGTCAAGCTGACTAAATTGATAAAGGGGTAGGGTCTGGCCAAACTCTTGTCTGAGTCGAATCTTAGAGATCTTGATATTAATTGCCTGCAAGAAGAAGACGGAGACACACCTGCCCGAGTCGGAGGATCTAGCAGATCCAAGTAAGGTCGAAGAAAAGTTCATATCGTCGGGATGGTATAAATACATAGTGTTCTACTTGTTAAACCTGAAATGCCCGAACGAACTATCACCAGCCAAATGCAGAACTGTAAAGCTCCATGCTATGAAATATTGCATCGCCGAAAGTCAACTATACTGGAAGGATCCACTTGGGTTCCTGCTAGTCTGTCTGGTTGAGTCTGAAACTTCACGGGTTATAGAGGAATTTCATGAAGGAGTCTACGGGGGACACCATGCGTGGAGAGACACAGCCTACAAGATCTTAAGGGCCGGATACTATTGGCCGAAATTATTTTCGGATGTCAATGCCAAAGTACGTGCATGTAACCCTTGTCAAATATTCCCTGGTAAACAGAAACTCCCTGCACTACCACTCGTTCCAGTCAAAGTTGAAACTCCATTTCAACAATGGGGTCTAGACTTCATAGGGGAAATTAATCCCCATTCCAGTGCTCAGCATAAGTGGATCTTGACAGCCACTGATTATTTTACTAAGTGGGTGGAAGCCATTCCAACCAAAAGGGAAATAGACTCGCTGGTGATCGATTTCTTGGAAGATAATATCTTGTCAAGATTCGGGTGTCCCCGAAAGATTGTTACCGACAATGCCCAGGCCTTCAATTATATGGCTATGATCAGCTTCTGTCAGAAGTATAATATCGTTCTCGGCCATTCCACTGCATATTACCCTCAGGGGAATGGATTGGCTGAATCATCTAACAAGAGCCTGGTGAACATAATCAAGAAAGTACTAGATGAAAATAAAAGGTCTTGGCATGTGCACCTGAAATGCGCATTATGGGCAAACCGCATCAGTACTAAAAGGTCTATCGACATTTCTCCATTTCAAATGGTCTATGGTACAGAGGCGGTCCTGCCTATAAACCTAGCGCTGCCAGTGATGAAGTTGTGGCAAGATCAAAACGAAGCACCAAATCATGTAACCAGGAGAATTAACCAGTTGATTGAGGTTCAATAGCATAGGGTTGAAGTTCATGAGAAAATGCAGAAGTACCTAGATGAGATGAAAGCATTGTTCGATCTCAAGGCAAAGGACAGGGAATTTCTTCCAGGTGACTTGGTACTAACATGGGATGCGAGAAAAGAGGAAGCCGCGAAGCATGGTAAATTTGACCACCTCTGGTATGGACCTTTCAGGGTCTCAGCGCTGGAAGGAAAAAATTCCTTCCTGTTGGAAAACATCAACGAAGAAGTCCTCAACGCCCCTGTCAACGGGCGATATCTGAAACATTACATGACATAACAGTGGCTTAAAAAAAAAAAAAAATTCCATGTACATACATGCATTTTTATTTAAAAAATTACCCTTTGGCTTTCTGTTTGCTTTTTGTTCATAATTTTTAGACATATTTCGAATAAGATTCGTACTTGCTTTTTACAGGATTCCAGCTGCATACGAAAAATAGCAAGAAAAGTAATTCACAGTTCAGTGTCAGAAATAGAGCGGCATAAAGCAGGTGATACCTAAAATATTTTCCTATTGTGCAAAGAAATTGAAAAGAAAAGGTAAAGGTGGATTTTCTCAATAAACATGTTATGAAAGACTGTCAAAGTATACCAACATAGCGTCCTTCAAACTACAATGTCGGCCAAATTATTAGATAACAGGATTATTGCTTGGCTTTATACCCTTTGATTTAAAATAATTTGTGATACGCGAAATCTAAAAGCAGTCAGTCAGAAATAACTGTCCCCAAAGACATCTACAAGAGCTAGTCTCGGACTTTTTCGACGTTCTGTATTTTCAATCAATGAGTCACTGCCCTGTATCCTGCCTATTTCGGGTCTAACTTTTGACAAGCTGCCATCTTTCATTTCATTACAAAGGAATAAAAGTTTTCGTTTTAGCCTCTTGAGTCTCAAAACAGATTGTGGAAAGAAAGCGGGTCCCCACAACTACTTGATCCCCTGCTAAGCGAAGTAGCGTTTAGAGCGATCCTAACTTTCCTGGGTTTTTTAATAGCATCGGGAGAATCAAAGCTTGGTCAAACGGGATGCCCCTTTAAAAAATTATTTTCCTTGTTTCCCTAAGAATGAAGGTGTTGTGAGGGTCAAGGAAAGCTTGGTACCGAGTAATCAAAGTAAGTTGATAGACCTCTGATACAAAATATTACATGGATATTAGCCCTGATGTAAACTTATTGCCCCCATCTTCGCGCTCAAAAAATAAATTATAAGATAGGTGGTGAAAGGAAATTCAGAAATGATTTCCCCCACCTAGTCCAAGAAGACGATGAAAGGAAATTAAGAAATGATTTCCCTCATCTTAGCATTTAAATGCATAAATAATTTCCGAAGTGGTGAAAGGAAATTCAGTAAAAGGGGCCAGATAACTTCACCGGGGTACTGAATAGGCTCGCTGGCAGTGAAGCGATGTCTGAGATATCTGTAAGGCTATTATACATGAATATCACTCTACTCTAGTAACCAATAATTTATAAAAACCTGATCCATATCGCAAATTCAGACGGGACTTCCCAATTAAAAAAAATATATAATCTCATTCTTTTGATGCAAGCCGAGAGCCACAAGATCTGTTGATTCTCCTAGGGTCGCTTCGACTGTCTTAAAACATACCCAAAGTTAGTAGTGGGAAAGGGAAAATTGTGAAAGGGACTACAGTTGTGCTTGGAAAGAGTATCTGATTTTGAAAAAACCTCTCGAGGTAAAAAACGAAGTCTTTTCCCCCCTTCGATCCTTTTTCCTTGGAATTTTTTCGCATGTTTGAGCTTTTGACTCCATTTACCCAATATTGGCACGTGGTCTACTGTTCTTCCCGCCTCACAGGAAGAAGGGATCCCTAGTTGGAGCCTATGTTGGAGCCGCCCTTGTTTTATTTTTACCCTTCACAATTTTAAATTTTTGATACTTGAAATCTAAAGATGGTCTTTTGATTTTTTCCCCAGAGACTTTGAAAACTTTGCAACCTAGTTAGGTAAGAAGCGATGCTTTTCTACTCTCAAAACCAATCCACTTTCGTAAGAATGTCTCTCCCTTGCTTTACTTCGGGATCTCGCAAGTCAGATACTATAACCCATGAATTCACACGTCCCGAGTCACGAAACGGCAAAGTCGTTTTAAATTTTCACTCAAGACAGTAACCAAGGTAAAATCTTTCAACTCAGTGATTAGACGTCGTCGGGGTTTCGCACCTTGGCGTTCGCCAAGTTCGAACTTTTATTTTTACAGCTCTGAGAGCCGAGAACGTGAGGTTCTTTCGGGCTAACCTTGGTCAAGGATTAAAGGCAAAAAGGATAACCATGGTTAAAATCTGTTCTCGGTGTTTCGCCACTCGGCACTATCTTTTCAAAAGTTACTGCATCTAAAACCCCGACTCATGAAGTCGCGAAGTAATCATACCATGATTAATTAATCACCTAATCTAAGATTTTCTTCCCCTTAATTGAGTCTTAATTATCGCCATCTCGCGGTTTCGCGACTCGGCATACTAATCTCCCAGAAACTTGTCTTCGAAGTTCTGAGTTGCGATATGGCAAATAAATTGATTATAAAATTAACGATGCTCCAAATCGCGATTACTGTTAATTAAGCCAAAGTCGGCTCTCGCGATCTCACGAGTTGGAGACTCAAAATGTTAAAAGAAAATACACGAAGTAGCGAACGGCGAGAAGTTGATTAACGTTGGTAAGATTTGATAATTTAAGATAAGGCAAGATATATCCCACGCCCCGAGGAATGCACATTTCCCGAGGTAGCCATCTCTCTCCATGCTTCGACTGACTGTCAAACCGCCAGAAATTTATGACATTTATGGATAAGTAGGGTAAATCCATGCATATAAGATCGGATTTTGCGCAATTAATTTGTTTCTAATTACGATTTGACAGGCTTATTTCGAAAGGTACCGAATTTTCAAATATATATGAGAGTTTCATTTTATTATAATGAAAGCATTTTCATAAGCACGTAGAGCTCGTCATTTCTGAGTGAATTTATTTCCGCATGTATACGCAGTTCTATCATAGAAGGGCGAAAACGCAAGCTTCAACTATGGCTCCACGGAAAGCAGCAAAGGCGAATGTCGAGGTCGCAGGGCAAGGCTCAGATAATGTCTCTGACACCTCGCCCCGGAGTGTCGACTCAGTCCCTAGCTGGTCATTTGTTTCAAACGTTCTGCAATCAGAGTTGGTGAACTATTCAGACTCAGACGACAATGAAAGGGATGACCTGAACACTAAATACAAGATAGTTGTTCAATCCGGAATGCACAGGGTAGCAACCAGACCATGGTTTCTCCCATATTATGATATGATCTGATGGGCGTTGGATCACATAGACCTACCCACCAGAACTATCATGAACGACCAGCGGGTCACGGTCAGGACTTTTAGGCCGGAGCATATCCAAACCATGTATAAGCTCCCGACGACATCTGAGTACACGTATGGTGTTGAATTCCTGGAGGAGTTCAAAGAGAAGGAGTGCACACAATATGATAAAACCATGCCCGATTTGATAAAGGATTGGGTTTCGCGCTCTCCGAAATTCAGAGCAAATGACCAGGGCATTTATTCTATCGCTTCGCTGGAGCCACAGTATAAGTATGTGGCAATGATGACGTGTCGATTATTTGGGAGAGAGGACACATCACATTTCTTCACTGCGTGGGTTCCTCTCATGTTTCAGGTCGCATAAGGTTTCTCGTTTAACTGGGCAAAGATACTCTCGGACAGTTTGGCCAATCGAGTCACAGAGTATCGGGAGCAGAAGGCAAGCGGGAGACCGTCCTCATTTTTCATGTCTGCATATATTATGGATGCGGTATGTTCCATGACACCATTCCCCTTGATGAGCTGGGCTTGGAATCCAGCCCAAGAAAAACCCGTACATGTGTATCACGAGAAGCTGTGGGAAAATAAAGCAGACAACTTCATATACGGAATTTTCAACTGGGTGATGGTGCCCCTGCATATCGTCATTTTTGGTCACCCACCACCTCGTATCTTGGACAACGTCGCAGCAAATCTCAGTGTTATAGCGAACTGGTACGTGGAGGCAGAGTTCTCCTACTTCAGAGTGTTCGGGTCCGCTGTTCCCCTGCTTGCACTACCATTGTTTATCCCCAACAAGCTAGCTTGTCGCGAGGTCTCCCGACAAACAGTGATTGGCGAGGTGAGTAAAGAACTCAAAGAATCTTCAAAGAAGGTGTGGTCGTCTTTTCCCATTCGGCTAAATGCTTATTCTTTATTGGATTTCGAGCATGCCAAAGCCGAGGCTGCAGCCCTGGAAGACCTGAAGTTGGTCTCCATCGAGTATAAAAAACATGATCCTCAGAAAATCGTGAGCAACCATTTAGCTAATTGTGGGATAAAGAGGTTTGAACATGAGTTTTCACCCCCGGATGACGTTTTCCGAGGGTCGAGGTATTATGAGGAAGTGCTGGCTCGGATCCAATCCTTAGCACCCGAAGACACAACCTCTGTATTGAAATTTCAAGGACACAGATGAAGTGGTCTCCCCACTGTGTTACGAGGAGGGAATCTAGGCGTTTCCGAGATGGAACCGAAGGATACTGAAGGCCCTAAAGATGCAGCTCATGACTCGGGAAAACGCGAGGATGAGGGGAAACAAACAAAGAGGCCCAAATCAGAGGCACAGAATCCAGACCTGCCAAAGAAACAGAATCCGGAATATGTGACAAAGACCCCTGAACCTCAGAAGAAGCAGGACCCGGTCGACACCCCAGGGAAAGTAGCGAAAAAAATCAGAGAACCCATCACTTCTGTCACCCCCTTGCAGTTGACACAAGGAAATATAGAAAAGGGATGGATTTTCAATGAGGAACTGAGGCCCATAAGAGCAGAGGAACTTCCTCCAAATGAATTTTTCTTTGATAAAAAGAGAAAAGCGGTGGTGAAAAGAGAGTTCTACCAAGAGGGAGATTCGATTGTTAAGAAATTCAAAGTTATGACCGATGGAAAGAACAAAAAGAATGAGCAATTCGCTACGGAGATTGCAGGAACGCTAGGAGCATATGCGTCGGCGAATCAGTTTTCGGTCGTATTACTAAAAAAGTATCTTAATAGGAAAAATCACCTGATTAGGACTCTCGAGGCCAGATTGGCCTCGGCCACGGAAAATGCTCAAGGCCAGGTAAGCACAGATATAGAACTGGCTCAATTGGCTAATAAAAATGAGATAGAAGTGCTTAAAACCAAGCTCGAACAAGCACATCTAGCAGTCCGAGACGGTCGGATACAGGCAGGCCAATAAAGAGCTATGATTGTAGAGCTGCAGGCTCAGGTAGAAATCGCCGAAAGAAGGATGATCGACGTCGAGGTGTTTAAATCCGAGCGATCGAGATTCGAAACAGGATCTCTTCTGCATAAAAGAGTTTTCTCGTTAAAGTGGGAGTGATCCGAGAGAATTGTCTATTGATGAACCAGGTTTCCGAGAACCTGACTATCAGAGAGAGGGATGCAGAAGCGGCTCAGGTCGCCTTCCAGGAGGCGGTGATAGACACGAACAACAGAGTTTCGGCAGGTTCTCCAGGACTCGCCATCCCAGAACAAACTAGAGGTAACATTCTGTTGAAGGATTGGGAGCATAACATTGCCCTGGGGAAGGAACAAGCCCAAAAGGTAACCAATTCATTAGAAGAAGCCTTCAATTCTATAGGTGGTGAACTATTGGGTATGGATAGTGGAGGCGACGTTGAAACATTGATGCAAATGAATGTGGAATAGATCTCGCTTGATCTGAAAGAGAAGGATGAGAGAGATTCGACCGATATCTCTCAAATAGATAGGGTGGACATGGCCCGAGTTGATAAGCACTTGATCCAGCCCAGCGTGCAACTAAGTTCCCTCGACATCATCGATGCACAAATGGGGGACACGCTGTAACAGTTAGCCCAAGAATGTTACTTCGCCGAGGCCAACTATCAAGAAGAACCTTCACGGCTCGTATCTCAGCTTGTGGAAATATGTATCGCCTACACCGAGTCCGCGCGAAGACGAGCACCTGGCATTAAGTAAGGACAGAATAGGGGAGATGGAGCGATTGCTCTCTCCTCTGTCATAACTGAATTTTTTACGACTATTGAGATTCTACCTGCTTTGCAGAAATTGTATAAATATACCCCAGAGAGAAATAAATAGGGCTGGACCCTTTTTGAGTTATTTGTAATAGAGTTTTACATTGAGAGTTAATACAAGCAGATCTGGAGATTCTCAATTCCGTCACTTCTATATCACAGGTTTGCTTCCTTGTATCTCATTTTTACATTTCAATTCATATTCATAATTAATGTGCTTCGTTGTAATTTAGTACGACCACTTTTATAATGAATGAATTTGGGTTTTCTGTAATTGTTTATTGCCTTTCCTCTGCACCATCTATCAGTTGTGTAAGACCAATCTGCAGTTTCAGAATTCTACATATATTCTTTGTTACATTGATTATTTTGTTACATATTTTCCTCTCCCGTTTATGTCGTGTGTTTTCCACCGACTGGAACTTTACTTTGTAAATGGCTTAATGTTTTTCTTTCATCTCACCCCTTTTATAAAAATATGATACAGTTACGGGAACGAGCCTTATATTTGCATCTATATGTTACTTCTGCAACTGTAAGTTCTCTTTTATAAGATCAAATTGAGACAACACTTAATCTTTCCTAAAAAATCTTTTATATCTTTACTGTTCCCCCCATGACAGTTCCCACACCAACTCAACCTAACGTTGAACCCGGATTATTGAACCAAACGCACATTGCCTTAAATCTTTTCAATACTATCCTTAAAACAACAACTAACCGGGCCGAACTTGAACAATCATGGGCAACCATTGAACGAGACATAACTATTCAGGAGCAGTTCGAAGCCAGACAACCCCAACGAACAAATCTCCCTTAGATTCTTTCTCCGAAGGTTGACTTTTTCCCTTCTCCTTATCCTAACCACTTTTAGATGCCTTGACATTGTACTATCGAGCCTTAAGTACAGACTCAGGAACAACAGTAACCAAAACCTTATTTTGGGCATAACTTGAGCATACAAACTCAGATGGAGCTGAAATTTCACATGGAATTTTGTATCAACGTTGTCTATGAAAATTTCCTTCAGCTCAAGTTTGTGTATTTGGCACTGAATTCTTGAAAATTGACACACTGCAGTTTTTAGATGACAATATTGTACTTTCTGCCAACAATTCCATTCATGATGAAATCTAGACAAGGACTATCGATGAACAAAAGAAATCCCATGAAATCATTTGGATAGATTCCAAGGGATTCTTAGTGAAATAGACAAAATGGGGTCAAAATCACTATTTTGTGACACTTTTTGACATTTTTAGAAATTGCATTTGAAGGAAAGGGACCTAAAACTACAAATGAGGAAAATTTATCCAAGCAAACATTTCATCTCCTTAGTAATTTGGATAACTTTGTCCAAGTGAAAATTTCTTGAATATTTGTAGTTTGAAATATATGGATTTTCACCATATTTTATGGCAATGGACAAAGTGCCAAATGAGGCAAGTTCTTGTCTTCAAAAGGATGAATAAGTTGTCTGGAAAAACAAATTACCGAGACAATGGTTGTTGAGCATTCACATATAATAATATCATTAACGACCAATAGAAAAAAAAATCTAGTTCTCCCAATTTTCGTCCACTAGTGATTGAAGATGGTCTGCGGTGTTGAATTGCACCAACAAAATCACAAAAAATGCATGAGTTGTTTAACTTCTAGGTGATATAACTTTCAATTAAAAAATTAGAATGGGATGAGAGTATAGGCATTGGAAATCTATTTTAGAGGAGAAAATAAAAATATTCATAATTGGGAAATGTATTTGTGTTTAGTAATCCTGAAACAATTACATAACAGAGCCTTCAAGCTTTATTTAACAAGGCAAATTGTTCATGTGGGTGAACCCTAAAGTATATTAAACTTGTATAAATATGTCTATGATGAAGAATGAGCATACTAGATGCAAAAATTATAAGGTGTGATTGCTCATCTTCCATGATGATGCTTTCATTATGATGTGGAGGCACAATTGGCTCAGTAAGAGCATGGTAGTTTAAGGTGCTTGTCAACTAGTAAGTTAAATGTTCGATTGAGGATGGCTAGGTATACTTGGTATATTTGAATTGATGGTAAATCAAGACAAGGGAAAGGAACTGAGGTTGTTGGTGCCCTTAGTAGAAAATGCATTCAATGCATTTGTCTCCAACTAATTCATAGGAAGAATATTTGCAATTTGGAATCTTTCTTCTTTAGCTAATTCATTGAACACCATAGAAGACTTCCTCAAATTAATATCCATACTTGTAACTTTACAATAGATTCCCAAAATATCCCTAATGCTTATAATTTCCCTTAAATATCCATGTCTGAAAGTCATTATGTCATATACAAAGAGTAGATGTGAAATGACCAATGGATTATAATTTTTTATTCCCTTTACTAACCTTGTTCTCCTAGAATCTTTGATCACAATACTTAATCATTTGGCTACTAATAAAAAGAGAAAAGAAGACAAAGGGCATTGTTGTCATAGGCCTCAATATGAATTTAAAAAACTAGAGGGAGAACCATTTATAAGAACTGTAAAGGAAGTTGATGAAATACACCCCATAATCCATTCTATTGTATATAGATTCATTATAAGATGAAGCAATAACAATATAAGGCATAACTAGTTCACTTTGTCATATGTTTTTTAAATGTCCAACTTCATGACAACAATAGGTGGTTTCTGGGTTTTATTTGTGTGCAGTCCTTCTTGGGTTGATCCACCAACATCATGGATTTGTCTATTGTATAAATAACCAAAATGTTCTTCATACTAATTTAATACCAAGGCTCCTTTGAAGGAGTTTAATACTAATTTTATTCCATCCTTTTTCACGTGTGCTTCTATACCTACCTTCGTTTCCTCCTCAATAAGCCTGGAAAATAACCTAATGATTTCCATATTTCACCAATATTTCCATCTCTAATAAGCCTGGTTAATAATTTTATACACCTTCCCTAATTCTATAGACCCGACTTCAATCTCAATACATGCATTTAAGACATTGGATGACATTGCAACTAGATTGGCATTCCACCTTAAGACTAACCCTCCTAAAAGTTCTTCAAAATCCACCAATTTTGTTTTTCATTCTTTTAGAAAGGAAGACAAAAATTATGCAGCTTTAGAGCCAACACAAACAATTTCTTGGAGAAGCAAGACATCTAGTTTGTAAATTGCACACATTCTTTTTAAGGCTTGTTGTTTTTGGGCACCCATGACCCCTCTAGAATTAATTGAGCGAATGATCATTTGGAAAAAAAATTAGGGGTCTTCCCTACTCTAAAGGCCCCACAAATGGTTAGCTACTTCCCTCCCTAACCTCATTTTTAGCTCGAGACTTAGCCTTGGACACTACATTGTGTTAGAATGGACCCTACATTGTGTTAGAATGGAAAGGTGTCTTGTATGTATTAGAATTCAAGATACATGATTTGGAACTATATGCTTTGGACCATTTGGCTTATATATCCTATGATTGACACTTATAATTTCATGTGCGTGCTTATAATGGGATTAGTATTGATCCTAGTGTTCATTGACATTATTACATTGATATTGTTAAAGGATTTATGTGACTATATATGAGATTAAGGGAGTATATATTAGACAATGTCTAAAGTGTTGTATATATACAAAATGGCTAGACAATGTGTGGAATATACTAACATGTGTTCTTGCAACTC
>WSFP011490660.1:0-14895 GCA_009831015.1 Picea engelmannii
TTGTTTTTTTACTTTTTTTTATTTGGGTTTTGAATATATTTTTTTAAATGTGTTTTTTTCTTCATTAAAAAAAATATGCGAAGATTTTCTCTTTTCTATTTATTTATTTTTTAATGTAAATTTTAAAAAGAAAAAAAAATAGTAAATAAATTTTCAAGTGACAATTTAAGATCCAATTTTGGGTTTTTTAATTGCATAGGGATCTATTGTCAAGGCCACAATTTCAATTAGGTCGTAATGAGCTATAATTTTAATGTTTAGAAAAAAATATTTTTCTTTAGGTAGTGTCACTTTTTTAATTATGTGTTGATTTTAAGGTTTTTCTGAGCAACTATTTGAGTTTTTAAGGTCATGCTTGAAAAATGTTGTAATTTTAACAAACGTTAGAAAAAATGGTGCTACACCATTTTTTTTATTTGGGGGTTGATTTTCATGTTTTTTATGCAAAAATATGAGTTTTAAGGGTTAGAGTTCTCATTAAGTCAGTAACTTTGTTAATCTTCCTTTAAGGATTTTAAACACTACTCCCATTCTAGCTCCAAATTTAGAGGAGACACCATCAAAAAACATTTTACGGAATCTTTTGAATCGAGGGTTGTCATTTCTTTTTAAATCTATGTCTTATTTACTCAAAATGACATAATTTCCAAGATCATAATCAATATAATTCTCCATTGCCTCAATTATATTTCTTAAAGGAAATAAGACTCCTTTGTTCGCGGAGCACTTTGGTGAGACCTCCTTTTTTGTTTGGGAGAATCATGCAACTTCCATTCATTCTATAACCTCCCAGGGGAAAACACCATTCTCTTCCAAGAACAACACCATAAGTTGCCAATAAATCAACCACTATTATGCTAAACACTATCTTAATATGTGGTGTAGAACTTATCCATGCAAAAATGTCCTTAATTTCTCCATATGTTGGTACTTTTCTTGAATCAATTGCCTAAAGAATTTTTCCATTCTCCTAATATTTGGTGCACTATAAACCAACATGATCCATTATAGAAAGTGACATGATATTATTCGTGGCTCCTTTATCCACCAAGTAATTATGCAATATCAACTCAATTGTTTCCAAAGATATAAATAAAGGAGGAATTTTACCACGTAGTCTCATAAATGGAGTAGTGTGTTGTTGTTGAATATGTTGATGATTACAACTTTGTGAGACATCCTCCAGGACATAGACTGAGTGAGTCGGCTTGTGAGAGAGCCCATGCATTGGGTGTGCCCATGAGATGGGTGTGTCATTCCTCTCTGGACTAAGATGAGATGATGTGTGCCCCTGTGTGGGGTGAAGATTCCCATGACTTTGGTGTGTCGTTCCTCTTTGGATTGAGATGAAATGATGTGTACCCCTCTGTGGGGTGAAGGTACCCATGTGATGGGTGTGTGTCAGACTCTGGACTGAGTTATTATGACGTGTGGACTCATGCCTTGTGGATTCAGTTGAGCCAGGCTTGAGATGGTACTCTAGATGATTCTCCCTTGGACTCAATGAGATAGAGATATGTTGAGTAGGGCATCCCTGTGGTTGAGCATAGGTGGACGTGCCCCTAGTGGTTGAGCACTAGTGGATGTGTGAGATCCCTTGCTATATTTTCTAAGAGTAAGATTTACTTGTAACCCTAATTGTGATGTAAAGGGTACAGGTCGACTCCACCATATGTGAAAGATAATTAATGTTTATTGTAATAATTAATTATTTTCTGAGTTATTGAGGTCGGCCATGTTGTGCCAATAGACACCACTTTTGGTCTGTCCAGTCTAGTATAAATAAATGTGATTTCCCCATTGAGGAAACACACAAGTCACTTGTCATTTGGAAATTTCAGCAAGTACACTTTTAGAGCCGAAGTGCACACCTCTCTTGGGCGCAAGTTTCAAGGTAGTAGAGCACCCTCTTGTGTGCATTAGGGTTTCATGGTTGGAGGATATTCTCTAGAGAATATAACAAAGGATTGTTGGGTTTTTCTCCCCTTTTAAGAAGGGTTTTTCCAGGATATTTCTTGTGTTCTTGTGCATGGTATTTCTTCTTGTAATCTTGGTTATTGCATCAATTGTGAATGGTGTAGCGGCATTTGTTTATGGTTCAAGTACATGACTAAAATGAAATAAACCTCATGCTTGATCCAAGCATAGTGAAAATTCAACATGGTATCAGAGCATAGGTCTTGAAGAACCCATTGCACAAGCATTAAAGCAAGCCGTCCTCATTTCTGTAGAACCATACAACTCTCTTAGGGTTTCCAGAAAATCCGTACAACCCTCTCCTTTTGGGTGTTAAAACACTTCATACTTTGATTTTGGGGATAAAATTGGAATAGGAGAGTACGACCTCCTTCAACGCACCTCCAGAGACTCTCAAAGTGAAATTCTGAGAATTTTGGAATTTTGGCCCTAGGGTTTCGCAATTTTCTACAGAAAATTCAGCTCTAGGGTTTCTGCATCTCATTGAAGGATATTTTCAGCTCACCAGTATTCTTCTTAATTTTAATGCTTATTGTTGGCATTCATAAGCCCCAAAAAACCTAAGGTTTCTAGCCTAGCCTAGCTGTTAGGTTTTCTAGCCCGGTTGGCAAGGGTTTGTGAAGAATATGAAAATATGATGAACAAAACCTTGGTGGAAGATAGGCTTGATGGATCAAGAAAATTCCGTTCCTGGAAGTCAAGACTTCAGGTCACCCTTGAAGAAGAATACTTATTGTGGTTGATACAAAAAGGTTTACAAGAGACAACTACCGATGAAGAGAAGGAATATGACGTCAATGCAAGAAATATAATCATCTACTCAGTAAGAAATCATCTCCTGCCTCATATTCTCAACATGAAGACAAATTATGAAATGTATGAAGCATTGAAGAATATGTTTGAGAGAAACAACACCCTCAGAGCTATTACATTGAAGGGCCAACTTCGAAATATCAATATGACAAAAGGCGAGACAGTTGCTATCTTCTTCATGAAGATGTCAGAGATCAAAGATCAGCTAGGTGCCATTAGAGAAATCACTTTAGACTAGATAAAGAATATTGGAAGACAGATCCAAAGCCACATCAGAGAGATGAAGACATCAAATATGAAGCCTTCCTCTTCATATCAACACTCTCAGGTATGCACTTATATATATTATTTTCATCATTGACATGAGGGTACTTGTAGGAGGAAGGAACCTTTGCTGCAATCATGGATCCAGAGGGATCTCAGTGCATTCAGAGGAACAACACACTGGAAGTGAAGAATATAGGTTTGATTGTTTTAATTATCTTGCCTCTAACCTACATTTATAAGGTTGCTACATTACAAGTAGGCGTTGTAGTTGTGACAAAAATCCTTAAATTGTTTTGATTCTAGAGATGTACTCATTATTATCCTCTAGGAGATATTCTTGTCTTGTTTCCATTCATTTGTTTTCTTGTTCTAGGATGGTTAACAACAAAGGAAGATGTTTATCCTTCAGACTTAAAAGGGAGTCAAAACTATTTGAGAAGGAGGAAGAATAGAACCATCATTGAGGAAACCAAAGCAATGATACATGATCAGAGTCTACCTATGATTCTATGGGCATAAGCATCCATGACAATAGTATATAGTCAAAACATGATTCCTCACCATATTTTGAAGAACATGACTCCCGAAGAAGCCTTCACCGGAGTGAAACCTGAGGTATGACACTTCAGGATATTTGGGTGTCCAGTATATCTTCATGTACCCAAAGAGAAAAAGTCCAAGCTAGACCCTTCAAGTAGAAAAGGTACATTTGCGGGATACAATGAATCTTCGAAGGCATATCGGATCTAAATCCCTAGTCAAAGAAAGATTGAGGTAAGCATAGATGTTATCTTTGAAGAAGAGATAGACTTTCAAATATCCAAATAATCTTAGATGGATATTGACAGTGAGACGATACCTTCTCCCCCTTCAGCAGTTCAGAGGAAGACAACCATTATTCCAGTCGATCCATTTGTTCTAGTTGCTCTAGTTGATATCTCCATAGACATTGCAGTAGGCCATAAAATGCCTACCTGGGATCGACAAACTATGCAAGAGGAAGAGGGCCATGCAACTCCTCAAGGCACATCCTGAGAGAGCAAGAGACCAAAGAGATTTTTGAGCTACTTTTCATCCATGAGCCACATCATTGATAATGAGCCTTCTTGTCATGGAGAAGTGACAGGTCAGCAGGTATGGAAAGATGCCATGACAGAAGAATATTAGTCCATCTTGAAAAATGATGTGTGGGATATTGTTCCGAGACCAGAAGGGAAGTCTATAGTAACTTCCAAGTGGATCTATAAGATCAAACATGCATCTATTGGAAGTTTCAAGAAATACAAAGCGATATATATAGCTAGAGGATTCTCACAGGTGGAGGGAATTGACTATGAAGAGACATTTGTTCCAGTATCCTGATACACTTCCATTTGTACTATCATTGCACTAGTTGCACCCATGGGTTGGAAACTACATCAGATGGATGTAAAGACAACATTTCTAAATGGTGAGATTGATGAAGAAGGTTACATCAAGCATCCAGAAGGATTCGTGATACACGATGAGAAAACTCATGTGTGCAGGTTGAAGAAAGCCCTGTATGGACTAAAGGAAGCAATTTGTGCTTGGTACGAGAAGATGGATGGATTATTGATGAGTTTGGGCTTCAACAAGAGTGATGATGATACAAACCTATATTATCATATTGTTGGTAACGAGTGCCTAATATTGGTCTTGTATGTGGATGACTTATTCCTCACCGGTTCAGAAAGACTTATTGTTGAATGAAACAAAGCATTGACTTCGGAATTCGAGATGAAGGATCTAGGTATGATGCACTACTTCTTGGGACTAGAAGTATGGAAGATGACTGGTGATATTTTCTTGAGTCAAGGAAAATATACAATGGAGATATTGAATAATTTTGGTATCACAGAGTGCAAATCCATGCCTACACTGATGGTAATGGATTTGAAGAAAATGAATGATGCTTATATTGATTCAGGCGAGATTGATCCACATTTGTACCGACAACTGATTGGATCATTGATGTATCTGGTTAACACCAGACCTAATATACAAATGTGCAGTGAATGTACTTATTCATTTCATGAGTCAGTCGAGATAGACTCACTAGATAGCAGTGAAGCATGTATTGAGATATCTACGAGACACAGTTGGATATGGCCTGAGATACGCCTCTAGTGTAGACTTGAGTTTGCATGGATATGTCAATGTAGATTGGGAAGGGAGCACAGTGGACTGGAAGAACACATCTGGTTGTTTTTTTTACCTTGGGGTATGCCATGGTTTCCTGGTGCAGAAGGAAACAAAGCTTTGTGGCCTTGAGTACCGCAGCAGTAGAGTATATAGCATTGAGTGTGGAAATCCGCGAAGCAGTGTGGCTTCGCAACATTTTGATAGATTTATTTGATCACGAGATGGATCCTACCATTATTCATTATGATAAACAGAGTTGTGTGAAGCTCTATGAGAATCATGTGTTTCACGATAGATCGAAACACATTAAGATAAAATATCATTATATCAGATACATGGTGCAGAGGAAAGAAGTACATGTGCAATACCTTCCTACACATGAGCAGATTGCATATATCTTCACCAAACCGCTTGCCAAGATGAAGTTCAAGTACTTCCGTGAGAGACTTGGCTTGGTGGAGAATGCCTCCCTAGATGAGAGGGAGTGTTGATGATTACAACTTTGTGAGACATCCTCCAGGACACAGATTGAGTGAGTCGGCCTGTGAGAGAGATCACGAGTTGGGTGTGCCCATGAGATGGGTGTGTTGTTCCTCTTTGGACTGAGATGAGACGATGTGTTCCCCTATGTGGGGTTAGGATTCCCATGAGTTGGGTGTGTCGTTCCTCTCTGGATTGAGATAAAACGATGTGTACCCTTGTGTGGGGTGAAGGTGCCCATGTGATGGGTGTGAGTCAGACTTTGGACTGAGTTGTTATGATATGTGGACTCTTGCCTTGTGGACTCAGTTGAGTCAGGCTTGAGATGGTACTCCAGATGATTCTCCTGTGGACTTAATGAGATAGAGATATGTTGAGTAGGACGTCCCTGTGGCTGAGCACAAGTGGACATGCCCCTAGTGGTTGAGCATTAGTGGATGTGTGAGATCCCTTTCTATATTGTATGAGAGTAAGATTTACCTGTAACCCTAATTGTGATGTAAAGGGTACAAGTTGGCTCTACCATATGTGAAAGATAATTAATGTTTATTGTAATAATTAATTATTTTCTGAGTTATTTAGGTCAGCTCTATTGTGCTAATAGACACCACTTTTGGTCTGTCTAGTCTAGTATAAATAAAGGTAATTTCCCCATTGAGGAAACACACAAGTCACTTGTCATTTGAAAAATTCAGCAAGTATACTTTTAGGGCTGAAGTGCACACCTCTCTTGGGCGCAAGTTTCAAGGTAGTAGAGAACCCTCTTGTATGCATTAGGGTTTCATGGTTGGAGGATCTTCTCTTGAGAATATAACAAAGGACTGTTGGGTTTTTCTCCCTTGTTGAGAAGGGTTTTCCCAGGATATTTCTTGTGTTATTGTCCACGATATTTCTTCTTGTGATCTTGGTTATTGCAACAATTGTGAATGGTGTAGCTTCATTTGTTTATGGTTCAAGTACATGACTAAAATGAAATAAACCTCATGCTTGAGCCAAGCATACTGAAAATTCAACAGAATATTAATGACAATTGTATTTACTCTTGTATAATGTTAGTCTTCATTTCCTAGCACATTGAGTAAGTTCTCTTTCTATTGGGGTATTTTGAACACTTCCAAGAATGGAAGAGTGATATGTAACTTGGTTAATCCATCGACAACATTGTAGACCATTCTTATAGAGTTTACCATTTCACCAGTTCTCTGAGAGATAAAAGTTGTGTTTCTAGGATTTATTTGAGGAGGACCAGTTCCTGATGTGCAAGGACCTATTGGTCCATTTCTAAATCCTTTGGTTTTATCCATTTGTGTAGGATTTGTATTTTTTCCCTTGAACTTGTTTAGCTATTCCTTGATCTGGACCGTATTCTCTTGATGATGGTACTTTTTATTCAAATATTCTTCTTCTTCTGTCCAATCTCCTTCTGTAAATGGTAGCATGTCATTATCCATTTCCATGCATTCTAAGATTCTGAAATATTCTTCATTATTGGCATTTTGAGGTTCTAGGAATTGGTCATCCTCTTTGCAAAATTCATCATAATTTTCCTCCTCCATCATTATGGAATTAGGGTTGGGAATTTAGGAGGCCTTGGGTCTAAGAATATGAGCATTAATATTATAATTCATTTTGGGACATTCTTTGAAACTATACAAAGGTACTCCAGGGTTCTGATATTGTTTTTGAGGCGTTTTCTCATCACTTCTCTTCAATCAAATTATTTCATTCTGCATTTGTCTAACTATTCTATTGAGTTGAGAAAGTTATGCATCTTTTCATGCATGTGGAGGATCATTTGATGGTGGAATATTCCGCACATTTGGGGGTTTCCCCTGGAAAGTTCCTCTTCCTACACATTTATCCTCCATGGTTCGAGTTGATGTAGTCAAACTTTGATTCGACATGGTATGAGATGCTATTTGTTGTTGAACTCTTCCCAAAACAATGTCTCGAAAAGCATCACTCTCCAACATGTCTTCTTCCATTTCTTGTGTCTTTCTATGGCATCATTCAATGCATCAATTAGTGCAGACTTAATTGCATGTTTGAAATTCATGGGCATAACATTCTTATAACATCCAAGAATGAAATGGTCATTGGGATGATGTCCTTCGATAATTTGTTGTAATGTCCTGAAGAATCAAGGATTACAGTCATTGATTTTTTCATTTTTTTTCCAAATGAATTTAGGAAAATTGGGTAAGCAGAGTATGGTATGCTATAGGTTGGGAATATCTACTCATGGATGTTTCTTCTATATCATTAAAACAAGTGATTGAATCTGTTGGAAGGGACATATACCAATCATATGTAGGACCAATCAATGTTTGTAGAAAGACTCTAACCATAACAGATCATCATGTGTTACCAAATGAATATCACAAATTGTTAAAAAAATGGTCAAGGTGCTTATCTAGACTCATAACACCATCACCAATGAATATTGTAGAACATTAGTAGGAATATTTGGCAAGGCATGTTGTTCTCCTTCAAGGGACAAAGGACTCATTATTTGTCTTCGTCTTTGGCTTCTTTGTCTTTCATTATTTATTATTTCTTCATTTTGTCTTTCTTAATCAAGGTCTTCACGATCTTCCATCCTTGCTTGAGGAGGGACAAATGGTGGAGTTGTATTTTAGAGCGGCAGTGAATAGGTCAAATATTGAATCATGGAACTACTAACCTTTTTTTTTCAATAATATTTCTTCTACTTCTTGTTACAATACCCTAAATTTTTTTCTAAGTGGCCAAACTAAGAATCTTTTTATTGGAGTTGCCTTTCAAGATTTTGATGAACTAGAAGTTCTTGTTGAGCCAAAACTTGCCAAGATCGTTTAATATATTCTCAAATTGTTGTTGTCTTTAAGACCAAATTATATAATTGATCCAAAATTATTCTTTGGTCTTCTAATCTAATGGGAAGATCAGGTTGCACTGGATTAGGATGGGTCATTAATGAAAAGAAAAAAATATTTCTAGTCTGTGAATAAATGATTGATTTTCTTACTCTCCCCGATATGGTCACCAAAAATGTTGATCTCTTTTACTGTTAAGGACAACTTTCAACCTCACATGGTATTATTGTAACATTATTAAGATACCGTCTTCATTTTTATAGAGGTGGTGCTCTTCTTTCTCACTCAGATTATAGATTCTCTTATTAAAAAATTAGATTTATGAATTAGTATCATCAATGCCTAAGAGTGGACCGGGCGGTAAAATAATAATAGAATAATAACTTACATTAGAATATACAGAGTAACTTCATCCATTCCATTATATTCCTTCATAGAGTAAGGGGAAAATAATTTGAAGCAAGACATATAAGACATAAAGTAAGGTGAAGGTCCAAAATATAGGGATTTAAATGATTTCAAACATGTAATGTCATATCCAAAAATAGCTCTCTATGAAAATATTTAAAAGAATATTAAAAATCAATTGTTCAAGTTGAAATAAAATGTGTGCAAAAATAACACAACACAATATATGTGATACTTAAATGACAAAGTAAAATGTGTTCATCCTATTGGAATGGAATGGGGCTCTCTTGGACCATATATAATAACAAAGGTAACCTGGAAGAAGAAAAAAAACAATCATAGATCGAATTTGCAGGTAAGCAATAAACACATAAAGTTGGATGATCATAGATTGAGATGAAATAAGGGAAATGCTTTGAAAAAAATGTACTCACAAAAATGAAAATAGAATTTGATGGATGGATTCCTCCCCACCTCCTTTACAAAACCTTCATAAATATAGCCCGAACTTGACCCTTGTTGGTGCAACTGCTTCTTGGAAGTTATGGTTGATTTGTTATTTCGTTCAGTGAATTCTTGAGCCACTTTTCAATATAATCATTTAATGGTTGAACCATTATTTCATGTTTTACCCGAAGGGGAAATATCTCATCCTCTATTGGCTTTCACTTGAAGCATAATTCTTGTATTAATGTTAAATGATCATCATTATCATTAACAAAGCTAACCAACCAACATTTAATTTCTTCTTCTCAGAAGTTAGTGAGGTTGTCAAACTCACTACCCCATGAAATATTGAGTATATTTAATTCATATTCGAGTTGTTCCCTGGTCAACAACGTGGATTCTCTAATCAATGGTGGGCCCTCAAGTTCTTTAACTATTTCAAGTGACTTTAGGAATGAGTCACTTATTTTTCCCTCCAAATTTTTACAAGTTGTAATTAATTCTCAAAGGATTTATATCCTTGTAATCCAACGAACTTTTATTTGTTTCATTCTATTCTTTGAAGGAAAATCTTGTTGCTTTCTTTTGAAATCATTCATATCGTACACTCATGTTGTAAATGTACTCAGATCATTTTTATAAAAATACTCATCATTTTCCAAATCTTGTTGTAGGTAATCTGTAAGAGAATAAATCCTTTGCAACAATTCCTTAAGTTGGTGCCTACCTCCCATGCCTCCAAAATCGTGTTGAGTTGTTTATTTATATTCTTTACAATATACATTCTGATGTCACTTAATAATTTGGCATATTTTTTTTACTTTAGAGGATGTACTTGGTGTTCCTTCTGGAACTATTTCTGGGAAAATATTAGATAATGGTTCAACAAATAGTGGTCTAGGACTAGAAGTGTCCTCCAACTCACTTATCCTCTTTTTTAATATAATAATATCCAATTATTGCTCTGTAATAGAATGAAGCAGAGAATCACTAGTGGTCAAATGTAGCTTGAGGATTCCATAGGGTCCCACTCCGAAAACATCCACCTATAAACCCAATTTCTATGTAACTTTCTCATTCTTAATATGGTTTTTCTCTATTTGCAATTTTCTGACCTCTTTATTTTACTTAGTATTATGCAAAGTACAAAACATTTCCTAAAAAATAGTTGGTCCCTCACAGGCCAACTCCTCTGTTATTTGTTGAATTTCATCCATTTTCACTACTGTCCATTCAGGCACTTCATTGTTGTTGTTAACTTCCATCTCAACTACATCATTTCCTAGGTCTTCAGAGTTTTGAACACTTTTGTTGCTAGTGCTGCTTTTTCTTTTTGTTTGTGAAACAATATGCGCTTTATCCATATTAAAATAAGGGGGATAAATTTCAACACCTCCTCATGCACATCCTTTAGTATTCTCTCCTTTACTTGCATTAGGCTCTTGACTTCTTTGGGTAGAGAAGGAACTCCTATGGGGAGGGGGGTAGAATCAACATCAACACTAGTCGTGGTTTTACCCCTTTGTTTATACTTGGCTTGTTGAAATTCTTTCTTCAACTTAGTCTTTTTTACCCGTGTATTTGAACTAACTTGCGTGACCAAATCATAATTATAGGCTTGTTTTTCCTTCTTGGAAATATCTCTACTAGCATTGGGATCATTATTATCAACACCTTCTGTGATTTCTTGAATTCTTACAAAATAAGCACCATACCCAATTGAAGATAAATGGGAAAAAATATTCCTTATGGGTCAAATCCTTTGAAGGATTCAACTTATTTTAAATTAAATGAATTAAAAATCCAACAATTTCATCCAAATGGGTTAGGCCTCTAATTGAAATTTCAACAACACGAAAAGGCAAAGAGATAAATTAACGCTTTATTTTCTAGTCAAAGAAGGAAAACCAAGATTTATAATGTTTATAGACTTCAACTACAAAATTTCTATCACAATCAAAATTAGGAAACATGAAAGGCTTTCCTTCAAACCTGTACAACTTGATGTAAGTAGACTCTTCCTCATATATGTAAATCCCTTTAACTTCTAAAAAATTCAAGGTTGCCTTTGTAAGTCTTATCAGTTGTGTTCCAATAAGAATGTGTCTAAATTCCTTGACAAATTTATCTTTTACTTGATAGAAATGAAATGGTGCCTTATGTCTCCATAATACATGGTACTAAAATTGAACTAGATCATTATCAATATCAACATTACCCCTTGGGGGCATTCCTTCAGATACATTACAGTATACCAGAGAAAATACCAAACACAAGGTCATAAAGAATCTCCGTGTCTTCATATAATTTGAAAGATGATAAGAAATTTCATTTAAAATTATTTTAGCCCGGTCAAATACTACTTTCATCTGAATAGAGAAGTGAAATACATACAAAACATACCTAATAATGTAGGATGTAGTATCTTGTCCCACAAGTTGTGAGAAAAGCCAAGAAAAATACCGGTAGGGCTTAAATAAAAACCATATGTCAATGTGAGTTGTAATGGTTTGCATTACAGAAGATGGTGCCATAAAATCTTGTGAATCTAGAAAAGAGTTAATGTTTGGAAGCCTAAGAATTCTATCTGGGGTGGGGAGTCACATCGTTTTCCTAAATACATTTGGAGATAGAAAAAAACAGGTTCCTCCCTTTAGCCACAATTTGAATCATTATGTGCTTCACGTCAAATCTACTTGCGCACCAAGAAACTAACTCTCTAAAATAAAAGGCTTCGAGCATGCAACCATCCTTAGCTAGACTAGTTGTCCAAATATTATTGGTGAGTTTCTGCTCTAGGGTGAGGTCGGAATACCACTGAGAAGTTGTAGACCATTGAAATTTTTTGTCTTGTCGAGCAAGGGAATTAACAATATCTCTACAGAAAGGCTCCTTATTTTTTCTAGTTGACATCTTTCCCACTTTTTTCAATAGACTTTGAGTTATGTGAATATTATTGATGTGAATTACATAGCTTTAACTAATAAGAGGCTAAGATAATTACCAGGTCTTAATGGAACATCCTTTCAATATGTACACTTTCCTCCATAATGCACACAAATTATTAGTAGTAATTATCCTTCATAAGAAAATGATCTATGGGAAAATGCAATAGTTAAGCTTCATTTTCTTCTAACAACTGTATTTTTCTTGTAAATTGGGACATCATAAATGCACCATAAATCACCTCGAGAATGAAAATCATGAAAGGTTGACTAGCGGGAAAAAAACACTATGGGACATTTAGTGTAGTACAAATATGGAGCGACATTTCTTGCGGAGGAGTGAGTCATGCGGGAGGAGGACTTAATGCAGAGAAATGAATTTGTGTTAAGTTCTTCGCATGGGATATAATTCAAGAATCAACTAAGTATCGGGTCATGCGATAAAGTGAGGAGTACCTATGTGGAGTGCGGAGAATGGGCTAATGCGAGACCTGAAAGATGGACTCAATGTAAGACTTCTCCACATAATGCAAATACGAAAATGACTAAGTGTCAAGGGAGTGAATCATTATTTTGAGAAGTGATGCGGAAATATGGAACTTGTGTGGGTTGTGAATTATTATGAATTGGGGATGAAAGTAGAGCTCTTCTGCATCACATAATTTAAGAATAAAATACAAGGTTGAGACATGAAAATGGATCAACACATCCCAAGGAAGAGAAAGAGATGACTAAACTCTTCCATATTAAGATTCAGGTCAAGAAGACAAAAGTGGATGCTCTACTTGATTCTGGTTCATAGGCCAACAACATAGTTACCAACTTAACGAGAACTCTGTAGAGTTATCGTTTTTGGGGGGGTCAAGTTTTTTACCTTGTTTTTAAAAATGGTGCTACCGGTAGCACCCCCCTCCTTTTTTAGGTGGTTTTTTGATATTATAAATTTTCTGATACATAATGTTTCCTCTCTTTTTTAAATGCTTGTTTTCTCATCTATTTTCAAATTGTTCAATATTTTTTTCTCAAGAGTGGTTTTTCATCTATTTTCATTTTTTTTTCTATTTGTTTTTTGTTCAATGGTGTTTTTAATCATGTTTCCATGCTTCATCCAATGTTAAAAATGTTGTACACCTTTTTTTTTTAAATTAAGATTTTTCATATAATTATGTGTCCTTAATATTTTTAAATTAAGATTTTTCATACAACTTGAGTGGGCTTAATGGTTAAGAACATGTGTTTCCTCATAAGAGGTCACAAGTTCAAATCTAGAGGGGGGTAGGGTATGCATACCTTCGTAGACTTTACCAGTCAAAATCGCTTGGTTGTGACCTTAAAAATATATTGTTATTATTATTATAAATATTTTATGGTTCCATACTTTTCAAATATAGTGGAAAATATTGTTTTTAACACATTTTTTACATATACTTCAATACATAGAAAATAATTGTTGTTAAATAACACTATTTTTAGAATTGGATTTGTGTTGAGTTCTTTGCATGGGATATAATTCAAGAATTGACTAAGTATCGGATCATGCGATAAAGTGAGGAGTACCTATGTAGAGTGCGTAGAATGGGCTAATGCGGGACATGAAAGATGGACTCAATGTAAGATTCTCCACATAATGCAAATATGAAAATGACTAAGTATCAAGGGAGTGAATCATTATTTTGATAAGTGATGCGGAAATATGGAACTTGTGTGGGTTGCAAATTATTATGAATTGGGGACGAAAGTAGAGCTCTTCTGCATCGCATAATTTAAGAATAAAATACAAGCTTGAGAGATGAAAATGGATCAACACATCCCAAGGAAGAGAAAGAGATGACTAAACTCTTTCATATTAAGATTCAGGTCAAGAAGACAAAAGTGGATGCTCTACTTGATTCTGGTTCATAGGCCAACAACATAGTTACCAACTTAACGAGAACTCTGCAGAGTTCTCGTTTTGAGGGGGTCAAGTTTTTTACCTTGTTTTTAAAAATGATGCTATCAGTAGCACCCGCCTCCTTTTTTAGGTTGTTTTTTGATATTTTAAATTTTCTGATACATAATGTTTCCACTTTTTTTTTTTTAAATGCTTGTTTTCTCATCTATTTTCAAATTGTTCAATATTTTTTTCTCAAGAGTGTTTTTTCATCTATTTTCATTTTTTTTCTATTTTCTATTTTTTTTTGGTTCACTTGTGTTTTTAATCATCTTTCCATGCTTCATCCAATGTTAAAAATGTTGTACACCTTTAATTTTTTTTAAATTAAGATTTTTCATATAATTATGTGTCCTTAATATTTTTAAATTAAGATTTTTCATACAACCCGAGTGGGCCTAATGGTTAAGAACATGTGTTTCCTCATAAGTGGTTTTACATATACTTCAATACATAGAAAATAATTGTCGTTAAATAACACTATTTTTCAATATTTAGCAAATTCCATTTTTTTGATAAATTAAAAACTGAAAAAAACAAAAAAAATTGAAATTTGAAAAAAATAAAATTAAAAGCATATATATATATATATATATATATAAGATTAATG
>WSFP011490663.1:0-14895 GCA_009831015.1 Picea engelmannii
CTTCCCCGTCTACTAAGGCCAATGCCTTGTCAGTTGACATGACCTGTAGAAAATCCTTTCTAGAAATGGGCTTATGATAAAATTTGAGTCGGTGTCCATTTAATACAAAGGAGACTTGTCCATCGTCAATTGTTTTAATTTTTACAGCTCCATTTTCATATACAGTGTCTACCTTGTAAGGGCCCAACCACCGGGTGGTGAGTTTACCTTTGAAGGTTTTGAATCGGGAATCAAACAACAGATCCCAACCACCAAGTTGGAAGTGTTTCTTATTAATAAACTTGTCATGCCACTAGCTCCTCTGGTTTTGAACTAGTATTGTTCGTTGGATGGCATCTTACCTGATTTCATCCAACTCATTTAATTGTAGGGCTCATTGCTTATGAGCCTCATCTAAGTTCAATCCTAATTCTGCAACAATACAGAAGGTACTTACTTGGAATTCTATTGGTAGAAGTACTTGTTTCCTATACACTATCTCATAAGGGGTATACCCAATGGTATTCCTCTAGGTGGTCCGGTATGCCCACAAAACCTCTGGGATCCTATCAGCCCAATCTTAGTGATGTAATTGAACAGTCTTGGTCAAGATGGCTTCCAGAACTTTGATTGTGGATTCTACCTAACCATTGGTTTGCGGGTGGTATGGAGAAGATTTACAGTGTTTGATCCCATATTTCTCTGTTAGCTCTCTCATCAGCTTGGAAGTGAATTGAGTGCCTTGGTCTGTAACAATTTCATGAGGGACCCTGAAGCGGGTAAAGATGTCTTCATAGATGAATTCGACAACAAACTTCTTCGTAGCCCTGAATAGGGATTTTTCCTCTACCCACTTGGTGACATAGTCCGTACAAACCAAAATATAGTTCTTCTTATGGGACATAGGTGAAATTGGTCCTACAAAGTCAAGGGCCCATTTTTTGAAGGGTTCTATCATAACTTGGGCATGCAAAGGCATTTCGTCATCTGACGTAAGTATTCCTATCCTTTGGAAACTATCATAACTTCTCACATACTTGGAAACATCTTTGAAAATGCTAGGCCAATAGTAACCCGAATGTAGCACCTTATATGTTGAGCTTTTGTCAGAAAAATGGCCACCACATGGTCCACCATGACAACTTCATAGTATTTCTGGTACCTCATCCTCTCGGACACATCTACGAATAATCAAATCAGGACCTGTGTGGAAAAGGTCATGACCAACCCAAGAGTAATTATCACTCTATGTAATAATTTTATGCTTTTCATGAGGTGACAAATGAGACGGTAACTTCTTAGTAGCCATATAGTTTGCCATATCCGCAAACCATGGGGTATTGACAGAGAGGGAAAAAAGGTGCTCGTCTGGGAAACTATCATCTACAGGGATATCATCATCCTCATTTTTTATTCGGGAAATAAAATCAGCTACTACATTATCCTTTCCAAGTCGGTCAAGAATAGTGATATTAAATTCTTGCAATAACAGGAGCCACCTAGTCACTCAACCATTAGTTACGGGTTTATTCATGAGGAATCTAATGGCAGAATGATCGGTATGTACAATACTTCATAACCTGTAATGTAATGACAAAATTTGTTAATAGCATGAACTGCCAACAATTCCTTCTCGATGACTATGTAGTTTAACTCAGCAGGGGACAAGTTCTTTCTCACAAAATAAATGGCATAGGATTGATGGTCCTCTTTCTTCCCTAATACCCCTCCTATTATGGTGTCGGAGGCATCAGTGGATATATGAAATGGGAGATTCCAATTGGGCCCTCTAAGAACTGGTGCCATAGAAAACTTAGCTTTCAGGGTTTCAAAGGCAGTTTGACATTGCTCAGTCCAAACAAAATCAACATCTTTTATTAACAATACAAATATAGGTGCAACAATCTTTGTAAAATTTTCAATAAACCGCCGGTAATATTCGGCATGTCCAAGAAAGCTTCTCACCTCTTTCTGAGTCTTGGGGGGTGGAAGTTTGATGATGAACTCAATCTTTGCAGGATCGACTTGTATCCCTTCAGATGAAACATGATGTCCTAGAACCACTCCCTCAGTCAACAACATTTTACATTTTTCATGACTTAGAGACAGGTTCATTTCTTGGCATCTGATAAGGACTTTTTCTAAGTTGTCTAAGGCTTCCTGGTAAGTGTTGCCATAAACTGTGAAGTCATCCATGTAGACCTCCACACAATCATGAATAATATTGGGAAATATCCCTAATACTGCTCGTTGAAATGTGGTAGGATCATTACACAATCCAAATGGTAAGACCCTATAGGCATAGGTGACCCAAGGACAAGTAAAGGTAGTCTTGTCCTGGTCCTAGGGTTCTATAAGAATCTAGTTGTACCCATTGTACCTGTCTAAAAAGGAAAATACTTCTTTCTAGACAAGGTATCTAGAACTTGGTCAATGAAAGGGAGAGGAAATTAATCTTTCAGAGTAGCTTTGTTGAGTTCCCGGAAATCAACACAAATTCTCCATTTCTCGATCACTTTCTTTGGAACCACTACAAGAGGGGATACCCACTTACTATCGGAGATGGGATAAATAAATCCGACATTTGACAACTTTTGGATCTCTTCCTTGACTATATCTTTGAGTGTTGGGTTCATCCTTCTCTGGTGTTGCCTAATAGGTGTTACTTCCCCTTGGGTATATATGCGATGGATTCATGTGTCAGGGTGTATACCCTTCATGTCAGTGTATTCCCACAAAAATTCTCATGATTGTTCTTTAAGGATACTTACTAACTGTTTTTGTTGGTCTCCATCTAGCTCAGAGTTTATATGTAAAAAAATTCCTGGACTAATCTCGTAAGGCATAGTATAAGACATGGTAGACTCATCTATCTTGAAGATAAAATATTTTGAAGACAAAATGGATGGGTCCAATTATTCTTGAAATTTTTCCCCAAACATGTACTCAAATTGGGGGAAAGACTATGGAAAATCCACACATGTGATAGCAGAAATAAATTGGTTTAGCATATTTTCTGTTGTGTGTTCCTTAAGTGCCCAGTCATGGTCACTTGGAAATACGAGTTCCTCCCAGTCCTCATTCTCATATTGAAATTCAAGCCACCATATATTTTCCATAATAGGTTGAGTTGGAGGGTAAATGGTGAGCTTCTGGATAGAGAGACCATTTGAGATGGTCATTTCCCCTTCTCTACAGCCAATAAATGCATTGGTTGTAGCTAGCCAAGGTCTTCCCAAAATGACGGGATGGCCTTTGGTAGGATCCTTTGAGTGAATGACAAGAAAATATACTGGGTACTCCCACGAGGCTAAAGTAACCATGATATCATCTAAAATTCCTTCAAGTATAACCCTAGTCTTATCTGCTAATTCCAAAATGGTTGGGGTAGGACAAAGAACAGGTTGTAACTGTAATTGTTCCAAGGTAGTAGTGGGCATAACATTGATGGTTGCCCCTAGGTCTATGAGAGTGTTTCCAATGGAGACCTCATTAATGGTTATGGTCACTATGGGGTTTCCTGGATTCCCATATTTTTCTATTTTTGGCTGCTCTAATATGTACTCAGAAAGTCCTCCTACCAAATGTATTGTAGGAGGGTCCTTTTTCTTCCTACCTAGCTTCTTAACAAACAATTCTTTGACTACCTTACTATAGATTGGAATGTCTTTAATGGCTTGAAGCAGGGGAATCTTGACACAAATATTATTCAATTCATTCAAGATGTTTCCGATCAGGTGGTAGGTTTCTCGATTACCAATCAGTTTGGATAAGGAGGGACCTTCGTAATTGTGAAGGTTCATTTCGGGGAAGCTTGGGTTCTTGGTTCTTCAGGATAATAACATCTTCCCACCTAGTGTCATCCATGGGTTGTTTGGTGGTTTCTTCTTCTTATTCTTCTTCCTGAATGAAGAATGAAGAGCTCTGCCTATCCAAAACTTTTCCCGGTCTTAGTTGAATTTATTGTAATGGAACAGGAGTAATAACATACGTCGGGAAGGCCTGCATCTCAACATTGTGAAGAGGTTGAGGGGGCTTATTATTGGGATTCGACACTGGTTTTGTCGGTAATAGTGTTGGTCTTGGGGAGATTGCATTTTGGTATTGTAGCGGTTGTTGTTGTGGAATAGGAGGTAAAGGTGGTGGAACAAAACCTGGCAGAAGCTATGGAGTGTTTGGTGGGAACTGAGGATAAGGATGGTTGGACATAGGGATAGTTGGATCTTGAGGGTTTCCTTGGTTATGTCCTCCTCTCCATCCTTGAAGACAAGAATGTTGGTACTGAGTAGACCAGTTTTTCCAACCTGGTGGGTTCCACTGTTGTTGTTGATAATAGGGTTGAACTTGAGATTGTAGATCTGGGTATGTGGGTTGGTTCCTAGGCTTCCATGGCCTCCTAGGTGCATAAGAAGACTCCCCCAAATATCCACTCCTATAGATGGCTAATAAACTGGGCAATGATGGACATTTCTTAGTTGAATGGCCTTGTGTACAGAAACCACAAACTGAAATGTTATCTAATGGGCATTCCCTTGAGGAATGATTCCTCCTGCATCTTGGGCAATATATTCTCATTGCTGCATTTTCCTCCTCCTATTTATTTTTTATTTTTAGGGTGTCCAACTAGGAACCTATTGTGCTTAAGATATTTGTCTCGAAGTTTTCTAAATTATTCCCTATATCTTCTCTTGTGATACCACCTGAACTAACTAGTTTTAAGTTTCTATTATAAGGGTACCGAACATTCTTTCCTATTTTGGCTCTACTCCTTGAGTAATTTTTACACATTTCACATATTTCGGAAAATGGTTTATGGGAGATGTCACCTGATGTCATCAAGTTAAGAATCTCTAGATACTCTTCTGAAATTCCCTTAAGAAAAAGATCCCTAATTGCATCCTCTGAGAGGTCATGGTATTTTGACTTCTGGGAGATATAACCAAATATTTCCATATAATCTTCAAGGGTCTGGTCTTCTAACTGTTGGATTTTAAAGATATCATTATGAGACTCTTTGGTCTTGCAGTAGTCTTGGTACTTCTTAAGAAAATTGTCTTTCATAGCTTCCAAATACCTGATACTGGATTCTCCCAACCCCATGAACCATCTTAATGCAGAGTCTTTGAGGGTGACAGGAAAGAGTTTTAGTTTCTTGGCATCTTGTACGTAGTTGTAGCTCCTACACAATATGTCAAATTCAAATAGGAAGGTGTCTAGATATTCATTTTTTTTACCATAAAAGGTGGGCAATGCTGAGAGAGGAATATTCTTCATGTTGACATTTGGAGTGGTGTCCAAAATTGGAAACCCGAAGGTAGTTTCGGTTTGGTTTCCAGTTCCTTCTTCCTCCTTGTGTCTTGCATTGTTATGGTCTTCCTGATCATCCATATTGGTTTGGTTTCCAAAAAGAGAGTACCTAGGTGGTTTTATCTTTGAAGAGAACAAGGTTTCCCTTTGATGGAAAGGTCTTCCTACGGATTGGATGTCTAGGACTCTACTCGAGTCGGTTGAGACTATTGGTGCCAAAAAAAATTTGTCAGTTCGAGAGATAATTAAATTGGTTGAACTACCAAAAACAATATTCACCTGTTCAAGGTCTATGATGTCTTCAAAATTAGGATCTCCTGGTGGTGGTGTAAAATCAAAGGTTGTATTGTTTGGTTTTGCGGAAGGCTCAAGTGGTCTTGCCTCCTATCCCAATACTATTGATGCTTCAATTTTATGTTCTATAGTGCTCCATGTCTTAGTCTCTTCAGAGACTACTTTACCTCTTTGGGTTGAGCTAGCTCCTATTTTTTGGTATCAGTCTGCGGAATTTATAAGTAGAATGTTCCTTCCCCCAAAAATATCACAAGGAACCTTGGTTGAAAGGTGTGATTTAGATTTAATATATCTACCTTTTTGGTCTCTAGGTCTATTCATGAAAGTGAACAAAAACAAAAAGAAAAACTACCATTGGGTTTGGGGGAACCTGCTATAGCAGATGTGCAAGTTCTTACCTCTAGTCTTAAAGTTCCCCCGCCACCAAACTATTGCTAAGTTTTATAAATTATCTAATTCCTACCATGAGACAACTCCCCGGCAACAACGCCCAAAATGATTGGTGTTCTATATGCACTAAAAACACACTAAAAACCCTCAATTAAATTGTCAACTCGGGGTAAGTAAACTTAGATTTATAGCAAAATATATGCCAAGGTAGAAGGGTTGGTAGCAGTATAGTCTAACTAAGGAAGTGGCTATCTAAGGTCTAATCTACTCAAGTAAAGCTATATAATGAGAAAACCCTACTAAGCAACTTGAAACTATGTAACCTAAGTACTTTTGGACCAAGGATCGATGGATAGTTCTAGGAAAACAAATTAAAACCCTATGTGAAGCAAACTAGTTCAATCATGGCAATAAACAAAAGCAACTATTTAAACATAACAATAAGCAAATAGTAAAAGCAAACTACTTTAACTGGCCTACCTAAATTCAATGAACAACTACCCTATGAAAGCAAGAAAATAAACAAGAAACTATACTATCAAAGCAAGAATAGACAAGTAACCAATTTAACCTATTAAAGAAAGTAAACAACTAACTAACCTAAGATAACTTCTACAGCTAGTAAACTAAGTAAGACTACTCAATAAGCAACTAACTATGAGACAAGTGAACTCTATTCTTAATACAACTATGTCTAATTCATAAAAGGAAATCTATTTAATTGAAAGAAAGAAGAACTAACAACTAACCTTTAATCTATGATAAGCAAACTTCTCTTTAATCTACCAAAGAAAAAGACTATCTATCCTACAACAACAATAAAACTATCTTTTGATCTATGAAAGCAAGAAACTATCTTTTAACCTATGAAAACTCAAATATAGTGTGGGTGGTTGTGTGAATGTCTCTGGTGTCTTATAATATCTCGATGGCACTTGACAACAAAAGATAATTCAAGTGGTATAAGCTCAATACTGATTTCAATAGCAAAGTGGAAAGTGTTAATTAAACAATCCAGTGAGAATTTAGCCATCACAGAAACAACGTCAATTACCCTGCATATTCATGTGATTATTACTCATGTATTAACCATCAACAATACAACGAGGTTATAATTGTACTCTATGCTATATAAGCAAAATTCATAAGTAAATTCAATCATTAACTTGGAATTGCAATCTAATTCTAGGAAAGAAATTGCATAAAGTCAAACTATGCTATATCTATCTTAACAATTCAAAGTGCAAAAAGAAAAATGCTTAAAAACAGAAATTAAAACATAGTTCTAGCATATGGAAAGTAAACTAATGAATAAACTAATTAACAACTAGTTAGCAAAATCTAAATGACAATTAAATAGACAATCTACAAATAAAAATTGAAACTAACCCTATCTATCCATCGAAGCCTTGTTTAAAAAAGCATGAAATAAAACTCTATTCTACTATGTTTTAACTTCTATTTTAAATTTGATTTTAAAAGCATAAACAAGATACAATCTAACATTTAATTGCACATGGGGTTAGTGTATGAGTTTGCAGACTCATTCCTAACTACAAAATCAATGCATACTAACACAAGCCTTCATACTAACCTACAAAATAACTAAACAGTTAAGCTACAACAACAAATTAGATAACAAAGAAATAAAAGAACAGTTCATGTACATGAAATAAAAAAGAGGCATCTAAGCTATGAAATGCATAAATAAACTTATAGAACAGTTACCAGACTATTGGTGGGCCCCCCAGCAAGTCGTGGTCACTTCTCAAAGGCACACCACGAACTCAGCAAATTGATTTCACCATTAAAACTCAAAAACACAGTTTCATATCATTCTCGCAATTGAAAATAGCAAAAACAGAGGAAAATCGTATTTGTCTCTAATCTTCTACTTCTTCTACTGCTTAACTTCTGTATGACCACCACGATGGTATTTATAATCTTTACAGACCAAGTGGTTGACCACTGGAGGGACAAACCACTTCTAAAAACAACAAATTACATTAATGGTGCCCTAACTGCCGAAATGGAGCGAGCCAATAATCGCTCATCTCAACAACCCAAACCGAGTTGTCAAGAGTTCAGCAGTTGGAGGGGGCAAGCATGAGCAAAAACCATGTTCTTGATTCACCCACCACTGGCCGCCAATACCATAACCTCCAAATCTCCCGCCATTTTTGTGCAGGACGAGGTGTTGGACGAAGTGTTGGACCGGGTACCGGATTGAGTACCGGATGGAGTGTCGGACTAAGTGTCGGAAGCATAAACGTGATGCGATTTTTCCCTGTAACACCAAAAAATGTTAATTAGATCCTTGGAAACATAAAAACATAATGAATTATACTCAAGATCAATATAAAACATGAATTATACATACCTGGTGTGGATCATACCGTTTTGGCACAAAATTCTTCAAAAATCTTCTCCAAAACACGAAAAACACATATGTACATTCGGAAAAAGTATCTAATTACTGTCATAAAACTGATCATATCTTGAGCCCAACCGCTGATATGAGGGAGGCATTAAGGCCGAGTATCTGAGGATGAAAGACTGAGTTTTTGAGGTAATCACAGGTAGACTAAAGGCAGATCTAAAGTGCATTAAAAACATCACTTTGAAGGAAAATATAAAGTGCAATCAAACGACACTTTGAAGGTAGATACAAGACACATTCAAACATCACCTTGAAGGCAAATCTGAGGAGAATTCAAACAACATTTTGAACCAGATTTTAAAATCTGAGGTAGCGATGAAGAAATAGTGACAGAAAAATGATGAAGATTAGAAATGGATGTGCCATCCATTTGTCAAATTATCAAACATGAAGTACTGTCCAAAATGATGAAAGCTTGAACATAGTTAATGGGAGAGGCACATCGCGTAGTTCAAGTGTGATCCTTGGCATGAATTTTGAGTGTGGGCTATGAGTGCACCTTATGCAAGCCCTTGTCACTATGAGACTAGACTTGCAACTAGTGATGTGCAAGGTTGCAAGCCATTGTCACTATGAGACTAGACTCGCAGCTAGTGATGTGCGAGGAAAGCAAATTTAGGCACCTCAAAAGAAGACAAGGAATGCAATCAAGCACGATGAGGAGTTCTTCTCCATATCATCTTTCTCAGGAGGACCAAAATCAAGATTGAGCATGATTGTAGACTAAGGTAAGTGTGTGCTACTTTCCTTAATTGATTTCATAATTACTCTGTAGTAGCTTGTTTTTTTATAATGAAGGGTATTATCACTCGTGTGGGAGCCCTCATAACTTGGACCATGATCCCTGGTACGGGAGTCCAAATTTTTATTGGTTGGTTGTTCTCCTAGTACAGGAGGCCATTGTTTGTTGTTATCCCTATGGGAGGCCATCTTGGTTACTATCCTAGTAAGGGAGGCCAGATTTTCCTATTTCATTATTGGAGGACCATGATCCCTGGTACGAGAGTCCATTTTTTGTTGGTTGGTTATTAGCCTGGTACAAGAGGCCATTTTGATTGTTATCCCTATAGGAGGTCATCTTGGTTATTATCCTAGTACGGGAGGCCAACATAATACTGTAGAGACAGTAGAGGACCTAAGAAGACATGGGATGTCTCCATGATAGAAACACAGGAAAAAGGAATATATTCATCCTTTAGAATTTAGAGGGAGTCAAACTATTTGAGAAGAAGGAAGAGACAATACCATCTCCCCCTTCAGCAGTTCAGAGGGAGAAAGTTATTGATTCAGTTGATGATTCCCAGAAACATTGCAGTAGGCCATAAAAGGATTGCTTGGGCTAGACAGACTCTATTAGAGGCAGAGGTACATGCAACCCCTTGTGGTACATTCCGAGTGAGCAAGAGACCACATATATTTTCAAGCTATGTTTCAACTATAAGCCACATCATTGATATTGAACCTTCTTGTCATGAAGAAGCAGCAAGACGATAGTTTTTGCAAGATGCCATGACATAAGAGTATCAGTACATCATGAAGAATGATGTGTGGGATATTGTTCTGATACCGAAAGGGAAGTCTGTAGTGACTTCCAGGTGAATATAAGATAAAACATGCAGTTGATGGAAGTCGAGAAGTAAAAAGAAATATTTGTGTCTAGAAGATTCTCTCAGGTGGAGGGAATAGATTATGAGGAGACATTTGCTCATGTTTCCCAAATACACTTCCATCTATATGATTATTGATCTTGCTGCATCCATGGGTTGGAAACTACATCAGATGGATGTAAAGACAACCTTTCTAAATGGTGAGATTGAGGAAGAAGTTTACACTGAGCAACCAGATGGATTCATGACACATGAGAAGGAGTCTCATGTATACAGGTTGAAGAAAGCCCTATATGGAATAATGTAGTCACCACGTGCTTGGTATGAGATACTTGGTGAGTTTGGGCTTCAACAAGAGTGTTGTTGATCCAAATCTATAATACAACATTGTTGGTGACAAGTGTCTTATTTCGGTCCTATATGTGATAACCTATTCCTCACCAGTTTAGAAAACCTTATTGTTGAATGAAAGTGTGCATTAGCTTATGAATTCGAGATGAAGGACTTTGTTCTGATGCACTACTTCTTGGACTAGAAATGTGGTGATAGAACTAATGAGATTCTCCCATGTCAAGAGAAAATACACAGTTGAGATATTCGGTATGACAGACTGCAAATCCATGCCTACATTGATGGTGATGAATTTGAAGAAGATGAATGAGGATTCTTCTAAGTCACGCGAGATTGATCCACAACTTTATATATAGTTGATTGGATCATTTATGTATGTGGTTAACACCAGACCTAATATATGCTATGTAGTGAGTGCACTTAGTTAGTTTATGAGTCAACCAATAAAGACACACTGATAGCAGGGAAGCATGTGTTGAGATATCTATGAGGCATGGTTCGTTATGGCTTGAGATATTTCTCTGGTGTAGACATGAGATTGCAAGGATATGCCGATGCAAATTCGGCAGGGAGCACCGTGGACTAGAAGCGTACATCCAGTTGTTGTTTTACTTTGGGATCTGTAATGGTTTCTTGGTGCAGCAGGAAAAAACTTTTGTGTCTTTAAGTACCGCAGAAGAAAAGTACATAGCATTACGTGTGGCAGTTCGCGAACCAGTGTGGCTTCAAATGCTCCTTGCAGACTTATTTGGACATGAGATGGATTCCACCGTTATCCATTACAATAACCAGAGTTGTGTGAAGCTCTCCAAGAATATCGTGTTTAATGATAAATAAAAACACATTGAGATATGGTGCAGAGGAAAGCAGTACATGTGGAGTACCTTTCTACACATGAGTAGGTTGCAAATGTCTTCACCAAACCACTTTCCACGACGAAGTTTGAGTACATCCGTGAGAGACTTGGCATGGTGGAGAGTGCCTCCCTAGATGAGAGGGAGTTTTGATGATTGCAACATCGTGTGACATTATCCAAGTCGTTCTCCTCTGGAATGAGTTGAGACGATCTGTGAGAGAGTCCATGTATTGGGTGTGCGTCAGAATCTGGACTAAGTTATGATTATGTGTTTCCTCTTGTCTACTTCTCTGGATTGATTTGCGATGACTTGAGATGGTCTCTTACCTTGTACTCCTATGGAATTAGTTGAGTCAACTTGATATGGTCTCATGCCTTGTACTCCTATGGACTTAGTTGAGTTGTCTTGAGATGGCTCTCCGGATGGTACTCATGTGGACTCAGTTGAGTGATCTATTGAGAGTGACGTCCCTATGGGTGAGAACAGGTGGATGTGTTCCTAATGGCTGAGAACAGGTGGATGTGTCCCTAGTGGCTGAGCATAGGTGGACATGAGATATCCCTTGCTATATTTTCAGAAAGTGAGACTTTGGTAAAACCCTAATTTATGTTGTAAAGGGTACAAGTCGACCCACCATGCAAAGATAATTAATATTGTGTAATTATTAATTATATTATTAAGTTGTACAAGACAGCCCTATTGTGACAAGTGTCATGTATTTTGGTTGACTTAGGTATTGTATAAATAAGAGATAGATCCCCATTGTTGATCATATCTCTCTCATACTCAACGCATGGTCTGAAGTTGGAGGCCTGAAATTATGAGGACTATAGCTCACACTTTTCTAGTAGCTAGTTTTTCTCAGTCTTAGAAGAACCCTCTTGTGTGATAGGTTTTGGTGGTGGATGGAGGATCTTCTCTTGGTATTATAGCAAAGGATTTCTCAGTTTTCCCCTTGATTGAGAAGGGTTTTGCTTGGATACTTCTTGTGTTCATTAGTGCATGGTTATTCTTCTTGTAATCTTGGTTTACTGCAGCTAGTGTTATTGTAGTTGCATTATTTATGGTTGTAGCTTATGCTAAATGAAATAAACTACATGAATGAGCTAAGAATATTCAAATTCAACAGGACTTGGTATCTTGTTATTTTCATTGATGTCAACAGTATGATAGTATGAAGAGTTTATGTCAAAGAAGTATATACATAAATTATGTCAAACAATTAGCAGATAACGAAAATGTCAAACAACATGCAGAGATTCAAGCTCAGAAGGAAAAGTGCATTGCAGAAACACTATTGGGATCGAATTCCCAACAAATCAATGATGTCGATCAGTTAGAATCCAAGTAAAAAACCAAAAATATCAAAAGGGAAAGTGCATTGAAGAAGCACAATCATGATTGAAATCCCCACAATAAAACTACAAAAGAATCAAGGAAGAATATTGTCCACTGATGTAGATTTCAGAACAAACCGGGATCGTCAGATCTAGGAGTTACAAGAGGAGAATCAACAAATCAACATCCGACTAAGTCATGATCATCGGATCTCGGTAAGGGAAGATCAATGGTGGAGAGCCATTGCAGGATGCAAGGGTTAAGTTAACGATTATGCAAGTTTTGGTTCTAAAATCAACATCGACTCGATCGTTGATCTACTCTGAGAGCATTCTCAACCATTAGATCAAGTGTAATGGAAGGGGAGCGTAAGGTGTACTAAACAATTGAAAGAAAGTGGTCACCACAACCCCATGACTTATTCGATAGGTAAACACTCCAGAGGGATAGTCGAATACCTGAAGACTAAAGCTCTGAAGTCACGGAGTAAGACATGTGGCACACACTTGAGAGCCCACATCAACAAGACCATATCGATAATTACACATGGCACAATCAAATGATGACAAGTGTCAATGTGCAGCTAGAATTTCATGTATGTGTAAGTCACGAATATAAGTGAAATGTGGTAGCCACTCAACTAGTGACACATCAATAGTGACATCAGCAAGCCACATAACTCTGGGAATATGACCTTCGGAGTTTCTACCACCAGCAATTTCCCAAAGCACCGAAGGCCGCAATCATTCTTAGTCATCAATCTAAGAAGCATTTTAGAAGTAATATTGACCATCCAATCAAAATAAAGTGAGGGATAGGATAAGGCTCGAGATCCCAAATATCTGAAATCCCAACAACCATTGGATCGTGTTAAGTTTTTTGGATTAAATAAGGACCGTTAGATGAGGTCAAGTTACTCGAGGTTTATTCTTTGGGGAATCTCACTCCGTAATAATTGGGAAGTGGGAAAAAATGAACTACCTAAAGCGTTGAAGGCCTAAGTTAATGTTGGTCGTTGATCTAAGATCCTCAGTGTTCTCACATGACCATTAGATCAAAATACAGTGGAAAGATGACGTACGCACTCCCATGTTCACCACTTCAGCGCTGAACAACTCCGGTGGAAATTGGAGCACCAATTACCTGGACCTTCGAAGCCTCAGAGTCCTGAATTCCCGAAGTGGACGAGAACTGTCCACTCAACTGTAGATCAAATTCTGACCGTCGATTTACTTGAAATCCCTTGATAATCCTGGATCATCCATCTAACAAAATATTGAATATTGACCATCCGATATAGCATACATACTTTGGCGAAATGCACTCCGAGAGAGTTGGAAGACTGTAAAGGTCGGAGTCCCGAAACAATGAAGTTTCAGAGTAAACAAGAATTGTCCATCTCAACCTTTGATTAAGTCATAGTTGTTGGATTAAGCAGTGGAAGGATAAGTAAGGATTGGATCTATACCGTTGATTTGGTTCCATAAATCACGCCAACCATCGGATCAATCCTTGTGAGAGAATTCGCCTGAAGGCCGAAGTCCGGAGGACCAGGTTCTAGCCCCCGGTCACGGGTTACGAACACATAATCCGTGAGGTGTTGGGAACATCGCTTAAATTACTAAAGCATGTGGTTTTGCGCATATGGTCAGATGTAAATGGTTTGAAGGAAGTGCCTTTGCAGAATTTGATTTCTGCAATATTTGCAGAGATTTGAAATTGAGTTATAAGAAATCGATCCATATCTTTGAACGATTTATGAAAATCACTCTCACCAAATTGAAGTCCTTCACGATAATGTTTGAATAATAAAAGATATTATTGTTAATTTAAAATGAAGAGGTGCGATGGTCCAAACAAAGGGACACAATGCTTAATATCTCACTGTTGGTTGTGGAGCCTGATTATTTTCCTGATTTAGAGGTCTTTTACTTTCAGTCGTGTTTATACCCCATGAAGTATTTACACCCCATAAGTATGTACACTCTTCCACGTGGGGGAGTGCAGAGGGGGGGTACCCCCTCTACGGGGTCCGGGGGGGCTATCCCCCCAGCTAGGGGGCTTGGGGGAAAGTGGGCCCCCAGCGGGGATTCGGGGGAAGCATCCCCCGATGGGGGTTCGGGGGCGAAGCCCCCAAAGCAAAAATTGCCTTGTAAAAGTATATTGTAATTTCATTGTAAATCTGGGCCGTTCATTATAAGGTCGCAGATCTAACGGTAGAGATTATGTTAGGGTTTTTTGCCCTAGAAGGCAACCCTATTTTATGAGGGAAATGTATTGCGGCTATGGATGATGGTGAATATTGTATTCTAAGAGAGGAGACTGTGAGAGA
>WSFP011490666.1:0-14895 GCA_009831015.1 Picea engelmannii
CCTAAATTGCACCACACATGCTTACTTGGCATCAGGCCAACTCATATCCTTTCATTTCCAAAACATATGCTGAACAACCTCTTTAAAAATCCTCTTGGGTAAAGGTACACGTTCCCTAACCCACTACTGCATGCGGGTGAATGCTGGCAGGCCTACTACAGCCCACGTTTACCTAACAAAGCACAAAAATAGGAAATTTTCCGATGGGACAAAAATCTATGGGTCAGTTAACTAAAACTCTCGGCCATGCATGGCCGAGAGTTCATCCAAAACCCTAGCTCCTTCTAGCCTATAAAAGAAGGGGTAGGGGTAATAGTTGGAAGGAGGAAAATTATAGCAAAAAAACTCTACCCATTTGCCAAATCCATTTGTCCCAACCCTTTAGCCTTTCCTCAAGCCTAAGGAGAATTAACGCAAAGAAGTTGAAGGACAAAGAAGAGGAGGAGCCCAGTATCAGGATCAACGAGCAGTGGCCAGTCTCGACTTTGATTGTAAGTTGATTCATTTTGAAAATGATAAAAGAATACTTTTCCCGTCCCAATGCATGAGTTATCTATGATTTGTGTAATTTATGCTTAATTTCTAACCCTCAAGTAGAAAAGTAGCATGCATGCGTAGTGTTTTGTCTTGATTGCAGGTTAACTTTGGAAGGAGAAGCGCAAGTAAGCAAGCAAAGCGCAACAGAGGATCTACACCAAACATCAGTAAAAAGGTTAGTAGTTCCTTTCCATGCATGTATGTGAAAAAGGGGTTTTAAGTTTTGGGTGGTAGGTTAAAGATTCATTTCTTTACGGTCAAAATCTGCATGCAAGCCTGACCCTAGTTTTCTAGTCCGTAGGGTATATTTCCCAACAACAAATAGCCAAGATGCACCAACCAATATTTTCCATTCTTGTTTCTTGGCAAATGAAAAGTTTCCACCATCTTAGTATCTATATAACTATGACTATCTCATGAATCAATTAAAATAGTAATGGTTCGGTTGTTGATCATACATTCCACTTCAATCATATGTGATTGATATTCTTCTTGCTTGTTGTCCACGGCTGCATAGATCCTGGTTACATTTTTTCCCATGTCCCCCACTGTTTTAACTCATTGTACATTGTGAACGGCTCTCACTTTGTCACTTCTATGAGGATAGTCTCTAAACATATGATCTTCTTTACAACCCCAACATTGAATAGGAGGTTGCCTTGGCCTTTGACCTCATGTCTCAATCGTTCTAGGTTCTCTAGAATTTGGTTGTCCCTAAGAGTGATTTCTGAAGAATGGTGGCTTATTTCCCTTCTTCCTCTGATCCATCTTGAATTTCTTCCTGTCTTCCCAAGATTTTTGGAAAGTTGGCCTTGATTTTTGTTGATCATATAGGCACTTAGATCACCTTATTGTCTCTTCCAATGTTTTGGGAGAATTGTATTGTATTCTGTCGCTGCTGAATGATGGAAAACCACTCAAATACCTATGAATCTTAACTGTTTCATCCTTGATGAAAGAAAAATAATTCAGCAATTCTAAAAACCTTCTTTCATATTCATTTATTGACATACTCCCAATCTTGAGTTCAAAGAACTCTTTCATTTTCTTGTCATAGTACCTCTTAGTCAAGTATTTTTTTTCGAAATACTTCTTGAATTCCCTCCAAGTAAAATTTTTCTTCTTAATGTGTTACACCTGCACAATTTGATCCCACCACATCAATGCCTTTCCCTTGGGCCGGTAGATGGCAATTCTTCCTTCTGAATGAGAAGAATAATTATGCAATTGAAAATAATTTCTCATGCCCAACAACCATGTTTCTGCATCTTTGTCCTTCTTGTGCTCACCATCGAATGTAGGAGGTTTGATTATGTTAATTTATCCTCGTAGCTCATCCACCCCATACCTCTTATGCTTCCTGACAGGGGATGTACTTGAGTTGTGTTGTGATCTCTTATTGGAATGCTTCGGGGAGTGACGATGATGTCTGCTAATGCTTCTTGTTCTTCTTGCGTCATCAGGAGACCTGTGACTTTCTGATTTACTTGAGCCACTCTCCCTATCCAATTTATTTTCTATTCTTTCCAGGGTTTGCATCAACTTCATGTTGAAGTATTCATGTTTTTCCTTGGCTTTCTTAACCCTTTCATTATCCTCTTTATGGCTTTGGACATCCTTCTGCAAATTTTTTATGATTTTCATCATGCTCCCTTATTTCTCTATCTCTTCTCCATGCCCATTGGAGTTTGTTCCTTCAACTCCCAAGTGGACATCCATTCCTCTAACTTCATTCTCCGAATTGTAAGAATCATGTGCCTCCTCCATTTCTTTGCACCGAGGAGCAATTCGGTTCGGTTATGTCAATTTTTAACTCTACAAAATGTGCACTCAATCGAATTTTTGTCAAGCTATTAGACTTCAATAATTTTACAGAATAAACCAATTTAATTCAACAAAAAAATATCAGATTCCATTTTCAGTGGGTCTTGGTCGGTCAAGAACCCCTTAACTTTTATCTCTAAGCCCATCTCTGTTCTACAAAAATTTTCGGGTGTTAGCCCCTTTTTCTTCATCCCTTGGTTTTCAAGCGACCACGACTATGACCCAGTGCTAATGGTTTGGGAGCTTATCCGGAGCCTTGAAACAATGGGCTCCCAAGCTTCAGAGGTTTCCCCTTTTTCCACACCTCACAAACATCACAGAAAAATGATTTTTCAAACGCGCATAGAACGATAGATCCATGGTCCACATTCCTTACCCAAATTTATGATGGATTGGAGCTTCGAGGACTCCAGGATTTGGTGGTTTCCAAGGAACTTCCCAACAAATCTCTCAGAGTTTTGAATTGGAGAACTCGTGAAGTAGGGTGGATCAACGATCCAAAAATTCCCAACATCCAATGGATGATACTCACTATGGAACTCCCAACTTCGGAGCTCCGGGACTTCAGAGCTTCAGTGCTTCGAAACTTCGGAGGATTTTACATTTGCACATCCCAAAACTCCCGAACTGCTAATCTCTGAATACTTCCACGTCACCCCTAGTGATGTCATTATGTCACGTCACCTCGACACTACGGAACATTGGGAACTTCTTCCTTCCATTTCCTCGTGAACCATTTCTTCTGAAGTGCCAAGTCTTTGGACTTCACAATCTGGTGCCACACATCCACTATGACCATCAAGGGCCCCACCATGCATGCTCGAGAGGAGGCCTACGTGGAAAAATATTAAAAGAGGACACATGGCCCACTCAGACGGGTGACACGTGTCACATTCTATCGGGAATTTCAATCATCCAAACGTTCTTAACTCACTAACACATGGCACACATTCCATGTGTCCACGTCACTTTGAGTGACGTCAGTAAGCCACGTCACTTCGAAAATTCTGGCCTCGATGGTTTTTACACTTGCACATTCTATTTCTTTCGAACGTCGAATTCTCGAACTTCCTTACCTTTCGGGGTCCACATAGTACAACTGTCACCAACTAAGGTGGTGGAATGTAGAATTTATAGGAAAGGTCCACATCACCACTAGCGACACCATCCTGCCATGCCACTTCTGCTCTTTCACCTCAAGACTTCAGAGATTCAGGGCTTCAGGAGATTCTACACCAACACACTCCAATTCTCCCAAACGTCGAACTCTAAATTGTTGTGAGATCTATGACTCACAATCACTTGCACACAAATATGACAACTGAGATATGCTTTTCACCACACACCTTACCTTATGCTCTTTTCTTGATCTACCGATAGCACTTCCACCTCGGATCTACAGTGTAGATTCTCCTCATAACTTCGAAACTTTGGGCTTCGTCCCCTTTTCCTCCTATAACCCGTAAACTTTGTCAAAGTCACGAATTTTGAAGGACTTGTAGGTTAACCCTCCTACACCTTTCTCCATATATGACAATTGTGAAGGATCCTCCTTCTCCCAAACAAATCCTACAACCCAACACCACGAATGTTGTGATTTCTTTCTCTGTGGCCATTTCTTAACCTGTTACACCTCTTGTGTTTCCAAACACAGTCCAAGTTTTCTTTCGAATGCCCTGTTGGCATTCTGTACATCACAATTTCTTGGACTTATTACTCTAAATTCCTTGTTTGTGGCCCACCCTAGTTCCGCGTAGAAACCATGGGATTTGAACTTGAATTTTGTCCATTTTGACAACAATTATTTTCCGAAAATTTTTCTTCAACTTCCACTAACATGGCCCATCAAGGATCAGTGTTGAAACCATGGCTCTGATACCAATTTGTGACATCCTCAGCCATCAACCTCGGCCGAGTAATGCTACCCAAACCACTTTATATTTTATTCTACCTCTGATACCAATTTGTGACGTCCCCAACCATCAACCTCAGTCGGGTAACGCTACCCAAACCACTTTATCTTTTATTCTAGCTATGATACCAATTTGTAAATTTATGCATATCTATCTAATGCAATTAACAACTATAGCATTCTGTTCATGCCACTATTCATGATGAAATAACATTAAACCATACTAACAATATATGCATATAGACGACATATTTTAATAATACACAGATCAATGCGGAAATAAAAGTAGGCCTACACATACAATATATATGATATATCCAGGCATTACTCACCAATTATAACATATGTACGATTACACAACATACAATAAATACAGATTTGGTACTTATATTTTAATGGATGACCACTAACTACGTGCAAACCTTCCATAAACCTCCCAGCCTTAGACCACATTGTTCATCACACTCAACAGTGGGTCACCCCCAAGCTAGGACTAAACTCCATCGGGCAAGGGATTCCTAGGCTTAGCAAGGACAAAATGAAAGTCACACAGATCAATAGGAAGGATTATCTCCCAGGTTCCAGCTCACACTAAAAGCCTACAACCTCTCATTTGCCACATTCCTATCCCACCCCAAGAAGTGTTCCCCTTCTCTGCTCAATAGTCCTTCAGTTATCCCACTTCCCTTTCAGGGCTTTAGCAACAGGCCGGACAAGAATTCTTTGAGCACTATAGCTATATTTGGGATCCCTCTGGGAAATCACTTTCCCAACAACTTCTCTCACCTGGAGAGAGTTGCTTGCAGGCCTGACAACCTGCTTCTTCAATCCATGGGCCTAACAACCCACCTCTTCAAACCAAAGGCCTAACAACCTGCTTCTTCAATCCAACTTCTAAGTCAATTCAAGTAAGGAATATGGCAACAACAAGTCTCTGTATAGAACAAATGATGGTATCAATCCACAATCAATCAAAGAAGTGTGTGGGTTGTAAAAACCAACTGTTAAGACACAACACAGGCTCAGGCAGTTATAGGGTGTGTCAGGCTACACAGGAGATACACAAGATAACTAAAGTATGAATGTAGGTTCCCCAAGTTGTGTGCTTGTTCAGAGGTTGACGATGGAGAAATGGTTCAATGTGTGAATCAGTGGTGAATCGGGAAGGATGGAAGACTTCCAAGAATCACGAGGGTCATGAGAGAACACGAGATTGGCGAAGGAATCCCCAACAAGTTGTCTTTCCCAGCTATAATTGCATGTGCCCAGGTCGACACTTGTCTTCCTGAAGATGCATGAGCTCCACTTAGCACTCGCTCCCTTTCACGGGAACTTAACACAACACCAGTTATGTCAACCTAAGCCTTTAGGAAAAAATAATAAAATAGTATTCCTTTAGAGGTAAGCCCTCTAGCTTAGCCCTTATTCCTAGACACTTAGCCCCTTCCCTTACCCTACCTAGTGGAGCTTAGTTCCCCATAACTCTTTCTTTGTGGTTGGTCTACATGCAAGAATGTAATTTTATTAATGATGTATGTATTTACATATACAAAATTAGGCTCATTGGCCTTAGCATCTAGGCTCTCCAGCCTAATAAACACATAAGCCTACCAGTTTATTAACACTTGTCTCACCAACCTATAAACATAATTACAATTCAGCAGGGGCTCGACCTTGGGGTGTTACATTTCTAATATTATTTATCTATGTTGATGACTTCTCGATCACAGGAAGTTCAGCCTCAACAATTGATGCGGTCAAAGACATTTTGCACGGTAGGTTCTCTATGATGGAGATGGGTCCACCACATTATTTCCTTGGTCTCGAGATCAAGTGATGATGCTTTATGTGTCAAGCTATATTAGACTACGTATGATAGGGATCTCTTGGTTAGATTCCACATGATCGATTGTAAGTCAGAAACCACACCCTTTATGTCTGAGGTACATCTTGAGGATGGAGGGGATACACCAGTTGTGGACAACACCTTGTATTAACATATTTTGAGGATCCTTCTATATCTCACCCACACCTACCCAAATCTCTCATATGTAGTAGGGACAATTTATAGGTACATGCAGGAGCTGCATGAGAAAATGCTTCCAAGCACATCCTCATATTTGTTCAGGGCACCATAGGTTATGGGATCGACTATGTAGCAGGTTTTGAAATGGATCTCATGGGATTCACTGATTCTGATTGGGATGGTGATAACACAGATTGCAATTCCACATCTAGTTACATGCTTAATTTGGTTTCGAGTCCCATCTGTTAGTCAAGAAAAAAGAAGTCAGTTATTTCTCTATCATTCATAAAGGCCAAGTATAGAGGAGAGGTCAACATCATTGCTTAGGAACCTTTTCTTTTTGAACTTCCCCATCAAGTTCCACCATCTGACTGTCATTTGGTGTGACAAACAAAGTACTCTCAAGTTTTGCAAAGACCTATTGCAACCACAATAGACAAAACACATAGAGATCCATATGCATTACATCAAAGATATGGTACATGATAGGATGATTTGTTTGCAATACTTTTTGTCCACAAGAATACTATAGACATCTTCACCAAAACACTTACTGAGAAGAAGCTCCACTTCCTACATAATCATCTTGGAGTGAAGGACATAGTTTCTTATCAACAACTTTTTTCTTTCTTCATTTTTTGATCCATTGTACTTTGAGGGGGGGTTTTTCCCTGAGGTTCTCCCTCTTTCATGTATTTTCAGAGTTCATTCTTATATGCATTTTCAAATGGGTACCTAACATGGCCTTGGTTGTTGAGACCCATACATCATTTACACCCTAGTAATGTTAAGGGGGGGTATTAGAAATATTGCACACTCACCTAGGTGATTATTTTCCTAAGGTTGATAGTATAATGTCAAGGGAGCTCACATAGATGAGAGTATTCTCTCCTAAGAATATTCCCCTACAAAGTAGGGTGTGTTCCCTTTTCAGTTCAGAATTAGTTACACCTCAGTTAGACTAGAGAAGGACACTTTTGCATGGAAACCTCGATTTTATCACCAAGAGGGTGAATATCTCATGCATGTGGAAACGAGGGTGCATCTCTTGTGATTTCATGTGTTTGTCTCACCTCCACATGTGTGACTTATTTAATTGATGATTGCATGGACCGATTAGCTAAGACTAGGTAGCAGATTACTTTAGTTTTTGTTTGTGAGTGTCTATATATCTATAGATCACTACTATGGTGCATTCACTTAGCCATGTAGAGTATATCATGTGTGTTTTTACCATTACTCATTCAGCTATACAATTAATTATTTCTCTCAATCTTGTCTCTCTTCTCTTCTCTCTCTCTCAAGCTTTGTGTGATTTTTCTACTAGCTAGGTTCACTGTGAAAAATTCACAACAAGATCCCAAGTGTTGTTCACCATTAAGGAAAAATAGTCTTAATTCATTACAATATCCCAATCTGGATTTCCATAAGCTTTGCAAATGTTTCTAGATCATGAGTCTATAAAAATTTAGATAAAATAGAGGAGGTTGACTGAAGCTATGAATGTGTATGATGTTGATTTGAGGGATCAACAACAATATCACTAACTACTTATTTTGTTGTACAAACCCATATAGGAAGTTATGTCACTAGTGCAGGTTCATGTTCAATGGAATCAACTTGATAAGGGCGAGCTAGTGGAGGTGTTTTTTCATCCTCACTATCATCATATGAAGAAGAAACTAGAATAGGAACACTAGAAAAAAAGTTGGGAGTAGAATATGGTGCATTCATTGAATATGGCTCATAGGTAGAGCATGGAACAAATTCCTATTTAGGCACACAAATTCAGAAATCTTCATCAAACTTGACATGTATCCTAATAATAATTTCATTTGAATGAGTTTTAAGAAGCCTATAACCTTTAACATCTTCAGAGTATCCCACAAAAATGAACTTCTCACTCTTTAGCCATAATGCTTTCCTTTTCTCATCAGGAATGTGAGCTCATTATTCACTCAAAACCACATAAAAATGGTTTACATTAGGTTTAATGTTACTCCGTGCTTATTCTAGTGTTGTATCTTTTAAATATTTTGTGGTAGTGTGACTAACTATATAATTTGCACAATTAATGGATTCTACTAAAAATGAGTACCTAATCCATTTAATAGGATCGTACAATTTGAGAGTTTTAACGACACAATAAAATGGTGTATTGATATTTGATCTATTTATGTGAGAATATTCCTTAAGGTGTTCGACCTATGTGGCTGTACCTTGTTTATCAAACATGGTATCAAAGAAAATGACCCTCTATGCTCTTGAAATAAATATCATGTACCCATAGTGTGTTGAGCCATAGATAAAGTTTCATTAGTTTTGAGGTGAAGATGAACTATCAAATCACTTTATTTCTAAAAATTAATCATGACCATCAAAGTATATAGTTATAAAATCACAATAAAGAAATGAACTTTACCTAAAGACACGTTATACCAAGTTGATCTTAACTAACTCCTAAGTATCTAAATATCCTAGCATGTCAAAGGAATTGAGATCTATTTTTGGTGTTCAAATATTCCTAATGGCTCCCATATCTCCACTCAAAAGAAAAATATACCATCAAGAGGTCATGTGGGGGGGTTGGATAAATTCTTGATCTTGGCCTTGGATAATTGAAAGCTTCATGTCGGTCCTAAGGCCCAAGTTTTTTCCATTGACCATGTCCAAGGCTCTAAGGATCAAGTTTCCTCCATCATCCATGTCTAAGGCCACAAGACGTATACTTATTTCTCAAAAACTCCTAATGGTGCCTACATCCCCACTAAGATTCCAAGGATACCCTAAAGAAATCATGTGTGGTGGTTCAAGGAATTGTTCTTGGCCTTAAATGCATAGAAGTTTCTTTTAAGGTCTAAGTCCCTATTTTACTCCCTTGACCATGTCCAAGCACACAAGACCCATAGCTAGTGCTAAAAAACTCATAATGATGTTTATATGGCCACATAGATGCCAAGGATACCCTTGGGAGATCATGTATGGTGGTTCAAGGCATTTTTCTTGGTTTTGTATGCATAGAAGATTCCTTTAATGTCTAATCCTAGGGTTTCCTCCCCCAACCATGTCCAAATCCATGAGATCAATACCTAGAGATAAAAAACTTCTAATAAAATTCATGTCCACACTTTGAGGCCATATGTAATATTAAGAGGTCATTTTTTGTGGTTTGAGGCATTTTTCAATATGGCCTTGGACTCCTAGAACCTTAATTTATGACTTGTGGTGTAGGTTTCCTCCCCTAACATTTTTAGGACTTTGAGACCCATACCTAGTGCTCAAAAACTCTTTATGGCACTCATATCCCCACTCAAAGACCAAATATACCCTTGGGATATCACTCATGGTGGTTTGAGTTGTTGTTATATCCAAATTTTCTCACTTTCATGATGAAAAATTGGCATTTATGGATATCAACATGGCCACTTGTTGAAAAACTCATATGTTAACTTAGAGGCCAAGGATACCCTATAGAGGTCTTATGTGGTTTCTCAAGGCCTCATTCATGGCCTTGGATGCATAGAAGCTACCTTTAAGGCCTAAGGCCAATGTTTTCTCCATTGTATGTGGTCAAGGTCCCAAGACCCATATCAAGTGTTGAAAACACCCTAATGGAACCCATATCCCCACTTGAAGATGAATTATTCCCTTAGTAAGGCATGTGTGTTCATTTGAGGAATTATCCATGGTCCTCAATTATTATAAGTTTAGGTTTTCTCTCCCAACCATATCTAGCTCCTCAAGACCAATCCCTAAGAACTCAAAAACTCCCAAAGACACTCATTTCTACACTAGGAGGCCAAACATACCCTCTAGGGGTTAATGTGTGGTGGTTCTAAGCCTCATTCTTGGCCTTTTATGATTAGAGGCTTCCTTTAGGGATGAATACCTAGGTTTCCTTCCTTGGTCGGTTTCTAAGTCCCATACCAAATATTCCTAATTCCACCCATATACCCACTCAAAGGACACAAATATCCTTGAATACCATGTGTGGTGGTTTGAGGGAATGATGGTTTGAGGTGTTATTCTTTTCCCTAGATTCCCAAAATCTTCCTTTAAGGCCTAAGGATAAATTTTCCTCCCTTGACCATGTCTAAGTCCCTAAGACTACCTATTTCTCAAAACCTCCTAATGACACCCATATTCCCACCTGAAGGCTAAGGATACCCTTAGAAGGGAATATGTGGTAGCTCAAGGTATCACTCTTGGTCCTTGATTCCAAAATATTCATCTAGGACCTAAGGTATAGGCTTCATATCATGACCATGTTGGGGACCTAATACCTATTGGCACATAGTGGGTAGAACCATTGTTCAATATTAATTCACCAACAAAACCATGAGATACTAGCCCTTTTGGCATCACCAGAAAGCAGGTGAAGTCTCACCCGAGGTATCTATGGGAACTACAGGAACGGGGTTTCCACAGTCATGAAGGGATGGGAGGAATTCATCATAACCATTATACTTAACATTCATTCATTATTATTTATATTATGTGCACAAAAATATCATAAAAAGTAACATAATCATATTGACCATTCATACATTATGTGTGTGCAATAAACAAAACTGTAAACAAACACATCACATCATAACATAACACATAGTCACCATACTTAACATGGTTCACCCAATATGGGCTACATCCACAACGGTTGACTTATTATATTATTATTCAGAATCATCCCTTAAAAAGTATGTGCACTAAACTCACACATGATATCTCAGTTATACCCCAAAATTCCTTTGTCGTTCGCGCATATAGTGCACACTTAGCTCTTCTCACTCGCTCACATACATCTTAATGATTTATACCCAAAAACCCTTACATATTTATAAATTTACATTAGGGCTTAGCCCATTACAAAGAACCCAAAATTCCTAACAGATTCTAACTGAATTCATTCCTTCGCACATGTTGATCCTGAAAATGTATTAATTGTCTTCCTTCTTCCATGCGCACCCATGCACAATTTCCAAAAAATGGTCCCAAAATGCCTATCCCAATAGGCCCCAAACACTCACTTGTGGCTCGTCTCGAGCCACTCGGTTCTTTTGTTGTGTTCCCTTCAGTGTTTCAATGAGCTTCTCAAAAGTCTCCTTTGCAGTTGCGGTATTTTCCTTTTCTTGCACTTCTTGCGCCAAAATTTCATCTATTGTCTGCGTAGTGATAGGTTTAATCAAATTCTCTACACTATCATTCTCGGCTTGCTTCACTATGCCATGTGCTACTGCAAGTTCTTTTTTCACTCTAAATGCTTCCTCCTGCAACAGCTCCAACTTCTGTGCATGATTCTATTGTTCCATTTTGATTTGATTTATCTCTTGCTTCAACTACATGTTCTAAATAATTGCAGTCATCCTCTCTTTTGGTGATAGAGTGTTCATTGTATCTTTGATTTTCTGCACCTTATCTTATGCATTTTATAGCCTTTGTTCCAATGCTTGTATATCTACATTCTCCAGCAACTGAGTCCATACTTTTGTTCTTTCTTCATACAACTTCACACACTCTTCATCTAAGCTCTTGATGTTCTTTATTGTCGTCACAACTGTCTTCTCCCTTTTCTCTCTCTCTTCGGGTGGAGTACTTGGTGTCATGCACTCTTTCAAGTCTACAATATTCATGTGGAAACCTTAAATAGATTCACTAATATTCGACACTTTCTCTTCCAATGGAGTATCTACTTCCATTGGTATCTATGGGGAGTTGTTGTAGACTCCATACACTTCTTTTTTCATCATTCATGCTCTCACTTCATCCTCTTGCCATTCTTGCACTAGTATAGTATATTCAGAGTGTAGTGTTTTATTTTCCTCATTCACTTTAGTCAACTCCATCGCATTCGACTCCACATGCAAATGAATTTCATGTTTTACACTTGACTGTAAGTTGTGTAACACGTTGTGACAACACTAAGTCAATATGACTTAGTGCCCGTGCTTGCTCCTACATCACTTTCGATGGGAACTCTAATTCCCCTATTGATATCTTCATTACTTTTCACTCTGCTTGTAGATTTTAACCTTGTACGATAATTTACTACAAACAGATTTTCAATAAAAGAACAAAAACGATACAATGGAAAATACGCACATTACACAGAGATTTTTCCCCTGGAAACACAAACCAGGAAAAACAACATATTCTATATTCAGTCACATCATACATTGTTTACAATACAATATACATATAGGAGCTAGCGGAATCCAAAACCCTAATCTAATGACCTTGATTATTCAAAAACCCTAATTCCTTAACCATAAATAGAAAACCATCGGCGAAAAACCACGTGCCGAAAAACCGCCCAAAAATGGACACGAAAACAAGTAAAAAAACATATAGTCACTAGTTCTAGTCGTGCAAATAATATAACAAATACTCAATACTATTGTTGTTGATGGTTGTGACTCTATCACCTTGCTTATACTCTCAGTCTATTTTTACTCTCCCATTCTGATTGGCACTACCCTTGTTGATTCCAAAAGGTGGCATAGTGTTGTTATTTGTTCCTGCACAGCCATATGCATCTCCTCCTTTCTTTTCGCGGCTCACAAAAATGTATTTGGTTTTCTCTAAGTCCTCTTCAGTCAAATATTGTATTGGTATTGGCTTAAAGGATTTCCTCTTCTTATCCTTGTGCGTCGATTTATCCTTCGGATGTTCCTTTCCCTTTTCTCCAATGGGCAGTGGGATTTCCTAAACTTTGCCTTCACCATTTCCTTCTCCTTTTTCTTTTTCTTCTTGATCATTTTGTAGTTCTTGTGTTTGTTTCTCTGGTTGTTACATATATTTTTGCATTGTTTCTGTCTCTGGGATTATCCACCCTTCATCCCATTCATTTACAATATAGCTAATTTATTTCTTTGTTACCCTGTAATGCGTCGAAAACCATTGTTGATCTGGATCCTTCTTTGAATGAATATACATATGGTGTTTCCCTACCTTAAATCATGAAATGTCCTTACAAGCTTAAATTATATGTGGTTGAATGCGCGTTGTGTCTTCAATGCATTGTTGAATAGTCTCCTTATAGATGCCCTGAAGACTTCTTTACGGCCTAAGGCTAAATTTTCCTCCCTTGACCATGTCTAAGGCCCTGGGAATACCTAGTGCTAAAAACCTCCTAAGGGCACCCATATTCCCACCTGAAGGCTAGGGATACCCTTATAAGGGCATGTGTGGTGGTTCAAGGTATCATCCGTGGTCCTTTATGCCTAGAATATTCCTTTAGGGCCTAAGGTATAGAATTCATCCCAAGACCATGTTGGGGACCTAATACATATTGGCACGTGGTGGGTATACTTAGGGTTCAACATTAATTCACCAAAAAAACCCTAAGACACCGACCCTTTTGACATCACCCGAAAGAAAGTGAAGTCTCACCCGAGGTATCTATAGGAACTATAGGAACTAGGTTTCCATAGTCATGAAGGGATGGGAGGCATTCATAATAACCATTCTACTTAAATCATGTGCATAGAAATATCAGAACAAGTAACATAATCATATTGACCATTCATACATTATGTGCGTGCAATAAAAAAAATAGTAAACAAACACATCACATCATAACATAACACAAAGACACCATATTTAATGTGGTTCAACCAATATGGGCTACGTCCACAACGACCGTCTTCTTATATTATTATTCAAAATCATTCCTTACAAAATGTGTGCACTACGCACATACATGATATCTCAGTTATACCCCAAAGTCCCCCTTTCGTTCGTGCATACAATGCACACCTATCTCTTCTCGCTCGCTCACATACATATTAATGCTTTCTACCCAAAACCCTTTTCATATTTATACATTTACATTAGGTATTATCCCATTTCAAAGGACTCAAAATGCCTAACAACTTCTAACTAACTCCAATCCTTCACGCACACTAATCCTTAAAATGTGTTAATTGTCTTCCTTCTTTTGTGCGCGCTCCAACGCAGTTTCCAAAAAAAGGTCCCAAAATTCCTATCACAATAGGCCCCCAACGCTCACTAGTGGATTGTCTCGAGCCACTCATTTCTTCTATTGTGCTCCCTTTAATGGTGCAATGAGATTCTCAAAAGTCTCCTTTGCAGTTGTGATATTTCCCTTTGTTTGCACTTCTTACGCTAAAATTTTGTATGTTGTCTACGTAGTGATAGGGTTCTTCAAATTTTCCACACTGTCTTGTGCAGCCTACTTCACTATGCCCTGTGCTACAAAAATTTCTTATTCAATTCTGAAGGCTTCCTCCTGCAACGGCTCTAGTTTTTACGCAAGATTTTGTTGTTCCATTCTTATTTGATTTATCTCCTAGTTCAGCTACCTATTCTAAATAATTGTAATCATCCAATATTTTTGTGATCTAGGTGGATACCAGTGGCCACCCACCTCTTCCAACTGGCTCACATTCAGTTTTCATCTTGGTAATTTTTTTCTATCTTTTCAGGTCCTAAACTTTTGGGGTTGTTTTGAGGCCCTAAATAGTGTTTTTTGGTCCCTCCATAGTCACATTGTAAATAGAGTTAGAGTGTCATGAAATAATGGGTAGTCCTTAAATAGACCTTTCAATTTGGATATTGTGCGCCTAAAACGGAGATC
>WSFP011490672.1:0-14895 GCA_009831015.1 Picea engelmannii
CCTCAGGATCAGAAGGCACACATGCAAACCCCATTATCATGAATGAAAACCCTCAATCTGATGAAACTTCTTAGGAACAAAGCTTGGAGATTGACATGTTGGTTGAGGCTTTTAGAGAGGATGGACCTCAATCTCCATAGGCTTGATGTTTAGCTTGCCTTGTCTCTCTTATCTTTTATGATAGTATGGATAGTCATAGATAGTTTTACCAGGTTTATATTCTCCTTTTGCAAATGTTTTTCAAAAAACTTTGATAAGATTATTATGAACAGTTATGATGAATCTGTACTGGTAGGGGTATTGGTTTCCCTTGAAACAGACCCTTTCCAAAGACTACTGTAAATTTTCATTTTTGTACATAATATAAGGACTTAGATATGGTTTTTAGTTAAAAAAAAAACACTTCCTAAAATTTTAATTTTAACTTCATAATGAAGAAATTTAAATTTATTTTATTATCTATCTATTTATATATATGTGGAAGTTTGTATAATCAAATATATATTCTATGTACTATTAATTTTGTTGAATGTTTTATTAATGTTAATATTTGATGATGATGATGATGATGGTTAACATCCATTGAGACCAAAATTGGTCTATTGGACTTTAAGAAAAGCAAGAGATTACTTGGATTTCTTTAAAATGTTATTTTGATGCTTGAAAAGCATTGAGAGAAGCATTCCAAGATCACTAAAGTTTTGATTACTTATAAGGTTAGGAAGGTCGATAGTGTGACAAGTATTTGGAAATTGAGATCTAATTTGGGTATACGAAGGGTATTCTAGGAGAAATCGTTTTTCATCTTCAACACTCTTGGTGTCACAAAGGTGACATATTCTTTCGTTCCATGGTGTTTTGGGGATTGTCCAATGCCCAGTTTCACTATGCAACTCATGAGAATTAGTTCTTATTTTAACAATGTTTATTCTCTTCTTTACGATAGTCAAAATAGAGAGATACTTTTGATCTTCAAGGTTAGGGTTAAACACCTCCTTCTAATATCTTAATTTTCTTTTATCCTCTAATTCTTTATCGCACCATAGATTCTCTTTAAATTTATCTTGTACAATATTTTTAATATCATCGATATTCTACATAATAACTTCTTCTTTTATTCCCCAATGATTTATCCAAGGCTTGACATCATTATGCCATCCCCGCTTAAGTCGTTGGTGATTTTGGATAGAGAGTTTGAAGCCATTTTGGGGAGCCTCTTGTTATCCATGTTGTTTGTCTTGTTCTTGTGCATTAAAGACCTAATCATAGTTTTGCTCTCAATGGGGGAAAGGCTCACTTCGATGAGGAGGATAGGATAGGGTGTATTTCTCTTAATTTCGAGATTATAAGTTATAAAATTCTTTTGGATCTACTCTATCTTTCTCTAGGATTCTCGATAAATATTCCATCCCAAAACTTCACATCCATATAAGATAACAAGAGTGACAAGAGTCTCAAAGAGGATCTTTTTCTTATCCCATAGCCAAAGGTCTACTAATTTACAATTATTTTCAAGCCCATAATAAGCTCTCCACCCTCCATTTATCCTTTTCTCAATGCTATAGTTGTAATTGAGCTTGTGATGAATATCAATTCCAAGATAATTGTATGAAGGCACTTCCTCCAAGATATTATTGTCATATACAAAATTATCGTAGGTGATCTTGTTGGATTTAATGATCATAACCTTTGTTTTGTTAGTTTTCACAGTCATACATGTACTAGAGCAGAAGTCCTTGAGGATTCTAAGTTGCTTTCCATAAGAAAAATATCATTGGCATAGAGAAGAAGGATTATTACTATACTAACAAGAGTTGGTCCAATATAACCTTCATCTTTCAAACAATCTTCTAACTTGTCAATGTAAATTCCAAAAAGGGTAGGGGATAGGGGACAACCTTACTTGAATCCTATATTGTAGTTAATTTCTTCTGACCAACCCTCAATGCTCTTAAACTTGGAAATAACAATCTCATACAACCTTACCACAATAACTCTCAGCGCGGAGGGAACTTTTATCTCTTCTAACCTATTCCAAAGGTTGTTCCTAGGCACAATGTCAAAATATTTTTTAAAGTCAATGAAACAACAAAGCATATTAGTTTTATTGTTGTGACACTCCTCTGCAATGATCGTAAGCGTGGTAAGTTGGTCCACATTTGAATGATAACCTTTGAAATTGGCCTGACCTTTATCTCATTTTGCATGGATTTCTAGCCATATTATTATCTTCTTTTCCAAAATAATTCCATATAGCTTGGATAAATGGAGCTAATCATAATGGCTCTATAATTAGAGGGATTTCTTTTATCCCCACTTTTAAAAATAGGTACAATGAGGCTTTGAGTCCAAGGTTTGCGGAAGCCTTGCTTGACTACTAAATTGAAGAGCTTGTGTATGTGAGGGATCAGAATAGGCCCTCCAATTTTTAATATTTCAGCTTGGTATCCCTCGATGTCCTTAGCTTTCTTGTTTGCAAGTCGCTTAACCTCGAACTTTATGTCTTCTATAAAAAAAAACATCATCTTCTATAGAAACTTTTGGATTTTTTACCAGGACATTATGGGATTTGTAAATACTTTTAAGGTGGGAATTCCAGTCTGTCAGGGGAATCATAACATGTTCTTTAGTTTTACGAGTTAGAATTTGCCTACAAAATTTCTTTGGATCTAGCTTCGAAAGGTGCAAAAGATTCTCTTTCTTTCTATTTATGTAGTTCCCTTTTTTTATTTTAATTAGGGATTTGTATCTATTGATATTATCATATTTCAAAGACTCATTACATGCATCCCTAATGGATTTTCTAGCAATTTTAAACTTGTTATCATACCAAGGGTTGGCAATTCTATTCTTCTATTTTTTTTTATTTTTTTTTGGTAAATAAAAAGAGGGTCCTTGTATTAATTTCTATTGTTATCTATACAATTCCAAGTGTTATCCACATGTTCTGCCATAGAAGGGAAACCAGAATAGGTGGCTTCCATTAAAGACTCAGAGTTTGACGCATCACCGCGTGAACAAAATTGTATGAGCAAAATGAATTGATCACCATGACCAAACTATATGAACATAATGAAATTGATCACCATGACCATCTAGTCTGCGACAGGAGCAATCAAAAGACAGTAGCCTTCAACAAGAGCAAACAAAAAAAAGAAACCTGGAGGCTTTACCCCATAGGTGAGCTTGGGCGGCCATGGATGTTGTAGACAAGGGTGTACTTATGGCCACACGTTGGGCATCAAGTCTGCCCAGGAGCATCCGCCAATGCATCGAACAAAATGTCTAGTCTTTGGCCAAGGATGCGCTGTGAGTGCAGTTGATCTTCTTTCTTTTTCCGAATTTCAAAAAATGAGTTGGAGGTGCGCCTCCGAGAGTCGATTTGCACAGAAAAGAGGTCACTCCACTTCCTTCTCCTTGCTAGCGTTCATCATGTGCTCCTCCACCTACCAACTTGGGGGGATTTCCTCCTCCACCATGCAGCTGCCATCACCATACATTGGGTCTTGTGGATTGATTTTCGGGGGGGCAAGAGGATTAGTGAGCAATGGAGTGTGCTCTCTCGACGGTGGCGTTTCCTCTTTAACTTGGCGATTTCCATGGATGGAGTGAGGGGGTGAAAATGGAGGCTCTCACGACCACTAACTATTATGCCTGGGGCCAGTGGTGCGAGAAGCAATGATAGCCAATTGGGTGGGAGTAAGTCTATCACACCTAGAGAGGGTGTTGTAGTACAACGAGCCTCTCCTGGAATTCCCCCTTTCTCTTGGCATGGTGGAGAGAATGTAGAGGTTGGTTTGCGGTGGAGTGAAGGGGCTATTGGAAAGGCCCGGGAGAGATCGAAAAAGTTGAAGCGCAGGAGTAAAAGAAAAGGGAAATGTAGAGAATTCACCTATGAGAGACGAGGGGCATAAGCAGGGTAGCAGATAGATAAAGAGAGAAATCGCCTAAGAGAGCAAGGGAGAAAACATAGTTGCAAAGGGAAAAGGTGAGAAAACACTCAGAAGAGCCAAGGGGTAGGAGAAAATGTAGAGGGGAAATGAATGAATTCACTAGGGTGGTTTCCCACTTAGTACACCTTAAATTGAAGGATAAGCTAGCCATGAGAGCTGAGGTGATGGCTTCCCTAGGCCTGGTACGCCTGGTATGTATTGCACGAGGGGCCATTAACCTTGCAAGGTTGTCCAGGCGCATTACCATTACTCTTCGCTAGGTGCAGGTCATTCTGCAGTAATGAGCGGAGGGCTGGCGGCCGGGGTTAATAACTCCACTGGCCACCCTGTTCCATCTGTCCTCTGACACTGACTAGGTGGCACCCCATCCAGGGAAATTCTATTCTTCTTTTTACAAAACACTTCGATAGTGAATTTTTTAATGGAGGTAGAGAGAATTGTTGTAAAATTATGATAGATGTTTGCAATATTGTTTTTATATTATAGACGATTCAATTTAGTGTTTAAGTCCTTAAAAATAGATCATATTTATTTTTGTCAAAAAGTAGATGCCTTTGGCTACTAGAGTTATCTTCAAGGGGGGTTTTATGCACGGTAAAGTTTAGAGTTAGGGTTAAAGGTCTATGATTAGAGTCAGGCTCATGGTCATTTAAAAGGTCAAAATTTACTATTTGGTTGTAAACAAGAATATATGATATCACATAGTCCACAACACTACTACCCAACACATGGATACAAATCATCTGGTTAGATTTCAGCCACTTCATGATTAGACCATTACAAATGATTAGATATTGAGAACTGCAAAGCTTGATTAGCTTAGTACCATATAAATTCTCGGGCAAGTCTTCCAAATTTCCCTTATATCTATTAGCTAAAATGAGGTCCTCGTCTAGCCACATAGGATTAGGGTTGGAACCGTTGTGTAAGATAATAGCTTGATTAGTTGCAGTTCTAGCATTAAAGTCTCATAATAGGAGGATATTACCTTCATTTCTCAGACTGTAAATATCTTGTTCTAAGATTTTATAGGGACAATTTTTTATCTAGATTGTCTTTTGTATAAAAGATAGAATTAATAGGCACAAAATAACAAATTGCTATACACATCTTCTTAACATTGATATTTGAAATCTCCACCCAAATGATTTGATTGAGAGGTTTTTTTTTATGAATACGAATGTGAGGAGAAATGCGTGTTCTTATTTAACAAGTTATGCCTCCAATCCCTCCATAGGAGGATTTCTTGTTCCATGTTAACCATAATATAAATCCATCTATGTTAGGGACCCTAGATTCCTCCTGCTCCCAAGTTTCAAATATAAATATAATATCAATTTCACTTGGGATCCAACTTATTATAGGCTCTTTGTTCCAAGGAAAGCCTCGACAGTTCCAAGAAAGGATCTGAAGTGTCTCAAATTGTCATTTATTGTTATCCTTTTGGTCTCTATCCCTAATAATAGTTTTTCTATTCCTAATTATTGCCCATTTTCCTTCCTTTCTAGATTCCTTTACCTTTTGAACCTCCATCCTTAATTTAGCTTGATATTCTAGAATGAGTTCTTCATTTATAAATATTCCATAGCCTTTTAAGCTCAGAATTTTACTAATTATGTCATATTTATGGGCATTAGAGCTTACCATAACCCGAATCAACCTATCTTTATGCTCATTTATTTTTCCCAACCTTTTTGTTTCTATAAGGCCAATTGTTTTAATTTGTGAATTATTTTTTAATTCCTCCTTAACTATTGCTAATATGTCTTCCTTACTAAGTAGTCACTACTATCCCCAAATAATTTAATTTAACGTGAATGAAAACATTTTACTTAAAATTTTAAAAATATATATTTAAAAGTAAAATGTGTTTAATAAAATTGTGTATATCACTTTCAAATATATTTTATAGTAAGTTTTAAATAAGTGAAACCATTTTATTTGAAAGTTATAAATATACATGTGAAATTTTAATTTATTTAAAAAATTTAAATAATTAAACATCTTTTATATTGCTAAATATATTTAACTAAAAAATTATTAAAAGTATTTTAAAATAATTATATTTTGTTGAAAATTGAATTAGCATATATTGATTACTATATAAAGGTTATTTTTCATTTATATCAATTTTCATTTATTGTATTTCATTAAAATAAATTGATTTGGTTTAATATTTTGTTTATATTTTTCATTTATATCAATTTTCATTTATTGTATTTTATAAAAAAAAAGTATGATTTGTTTTAATATTTTAAAAAATATGATTTGTTTTAATTTGTTTATATTTTTCATTTATATCAATTTTCATTTATTGTATTTTATAAAAAAAAAATATGATTTGTTTTAATATTTAAAAAAATATGATTTGTTTTAATATTTTGTTTATCTCATTAAAAAGATTATAGAGAAACTTTTATAATCCTTTTTATTTTTCATGAGTTAACAAGTTATAAAAAACAATATCGAATATTAAAAATTGATAAGAAATTAATTGAATAAATGTAATTATTTTGAAATATTGATAAGTTTACCTCATTTTACTATGTTTATTTTATTGATTCTTTAGCTTCATATTCTCTAGCTTTAAATTGATATGGATAAATATATCAAGTTGGAGTTTAATCCATTTATCCATAAGCATCTAAGCTATAAGCCATATTCATATCTTGTGTTTGCAGTATCTCTTCATGTGATAGAAACAATAACTTTGTTCGGAGTAGGGTAAAGACAACAAATTAAGCAACACTAAGGGTAGAGGCAAAGCTTACCAATTCACTAAGTAGCATAGGTAAGTACAAAGCCAAGTAGAATATGGGCATAGTTGATTCGGATTTAGGAGTGGAACGAACTAATTGACAAATGAAATACAATAAACACATAGATATGAAGAACAACACAGATATCCCATGAACAATATCGTCTATGAATAAATGAAATAGGCTGAAATTGTAAAACTGCAGAATTGAAACACTTACTCGAATGGTGGTAGCTATCTCTGAGAAGAGATGTGGATGTTATGCGCATCCGTCTGAGCATAATGATTACAATGAGGCTCCAGAGGCATTTTTAACATTGCTCATGAATTCCAAAATTCTAGACATCCAAAAACCTAACCCTAGGAGATGAAACTCCAAAAGTTATGTGGGCCCCTATGGGTAAGTTGGTACCTCAACTTCCCAGAGTTGTAACTTCTACATACGACCTCCATTTTAGGTGTGTGATAGTCCGTTGGAAAGGCCTTTTCGAGAACTACACATTATGCAGTCAAACTTTGACACCATCTATAATTTGACTGTGGTGAGCCAAAAAAAAAAACTGTTTAGGGACCCAAAACGGTCCTGGAAGTACAACAAGACGTGTTGACATGAAAACATAAAAAATAAGTAAAATATGTCAGTTGGATTAAGTGGGAGGCCACTAGTATCCACCTGGAAGATGTGTAGGGCTTCAGACAACCCCAGAAGTGTAGAACCCACAATTACAAAGAAGTACAGAAGAACGTGTTGAACTAAAAAATGTCAAGAGGAGCCAGTTGGAATAGGTGGGTGGCCACCAATTTCCACATGGATCAATAGTTAAACATAAATATGCCATGCCAAATTTAGTAGCATCCCTTCTAGGTCGATAGTCGATAACAAAGTTTAAAGTAGCTACTATTATGGTAAAAGAACCAATAAGAGTATTATACACCTATATGAGCTATAAAATATTAAGTGACATCTAAGTCAACAAGAGCATAGGAAGTCATTGACCTTGAATCATTTGATCCCATAGAGGTGGTTCTTTTCCCAAATACATATGACAAATATCTAGGGCCTATGGTTTAATTTGTTGAAGTAGTTGTTTTGTCTTAGTTGATTGAATCTTACCAACATCTAAGCTAGCAACATCAAAGCTAGTGAAATCAAAGCAAGCAAGAATATAGCACTTATTAGTATGATTTTGACCCCTATCTCACTAGGTTGAACCCTTCCATTTCAAATTTTGCACTATTACTCACACCAACAAAATTTCAAATACCAGGGGGCTATGGATCCAACTCCATAACTAGTAGAGTCAATTCCATGCCCAAATCTCACTCTAATAGGATTGTAGTGGCACAATAACCCCAAAACAAGGGTATTCATTTAGAAGTTGTCATAAGTAATACTTCAATAAGTAGGGGGCATTTAAGGTTTGGGATTGAGTCCTTCCTTATGGTCTCTTGTTATTTGTAGATTCTCTCCTTAATAGTGTGGTAATTTCAAAGGGTGTTTGTTGTGAGTGAATAGAGTTAAAGAGAGAGATGGATAGAAAACAACGTACTGGATGGTGATTGAACAATGATAATCTTCTTGAAACATAAAGTATTGATGCTAAAGCCTCAAAATTTAAAGTAAGTTATGGTTTTTTTCTACATGAAATATTAACTCTCAAACCTCACAATTTAAAACATTAACTCTTAAGCTTCCACATTTTTTTAAACTTTAATAAACTAATTGATTGATTATATTTTAAGTCATCATATTATTTTATGGTGTCCCTTTGCACCATGTGATGTGTTGTGTTATTGTAAAATTTGTAAAATAAATAGATTTGTAATATATATATATATATATATATATATAATGGAAAATATAAGTGTATTTTATGTAATATATATAATGGAAAATATAAGTGTATTTTATGTAATTTAGCATTGACACAGATTAATCAAGTGTGATAGTGTTTATAATAAGAGAGTCATGGTAGATGCAGATAGAAGCAAATCATGATAGCACAATGACAACAACGTTGTACAGACCTAAACACATAAGATGACATGGTATAGAGTGGGTGTAGAATTATGGATGAATTGGAATGTATCACTATAATAGGGAATATCGTTGGAGAAGTGAAGACCTAGTTAAATTTGACCACTTAGTTAGTTATATACTAACCTGATTCCATGGAATTACCCAAACGATTTGGTAAAAAATTATTATTGAGTTACTTAGATTTAATTACCATATAAACATCTATTTATGTTTATATGTAGTAACCTCTCTCGGTTGAGGATGTTGTATTGGAACGAGTTTAATATCAAATGATTGTTATTAATTGTGGAGAGTGATAGTGAATTAGTGAGTTGGAATGTTGCAAATTCCTTAGTCTGAACCAATTGTTGATTGGGCCATTGGACCTGTATAGTTTGAGATATTGTGATGCCAATTAAGGAAACTTATACTCTAATGTAATTGTACTATACATTTGCACACTCAATTACATTTTCTATAATTTTATAGTACGTGTGTTCTTTATCGTTAGTGCGTTCATGATATTTCAATGAGTGTGTTATTTAATTTACTAACATGACATTAACATTGAATATGTGACCACCAAGTAGTGCAATGTTTTTTTAATGCATTGGAGCAACATTTAGGAAGATTAGTATTAACTTTAGTAACTATTGGTAAGTTATTATAGTAGAATATAATGATTGCTATGCATTCTATTACAATGTATTTTATTAGTTGTGTGAGTCTAAATTCATATGGTATCATGGTTGATTTACCAATTTAAGTGAGTCTAAAAAACTTGATAGCCTTTTTTATGTGAGTTTGGGTGCATCTAAGTAAAAACTTGGTTATTTGAAATTTATCAAAGAGCATGCCACATTGGTAAGCCATTTACATGTGAGTTTGGATCTACTTAAATAGAAATTTGGTCATTTGAAATTCTCAACATGATTTTCTACGTGAGTGAGTTTGGATACATCTACATAGAAATTTGGTCATTTGAAAATATCAACATAGTATTAGAATAAGTTTTTTTGGTTTGGGATTTTTTTTTTCAAATTTAAAATGTAAATTATATAGTCTTTGATTAAGTTTAAAGGCAATTACATTTTGAACCTAGATAATGTATTCATAACATAGTGGTTGTTTTAATTATTAAAAAAATTGTGATACATTGTAGATGGTCTCATTTTAGATGGACATAATTTTCTCATGTAGAAGTTTTATATAAAAATGTATTGATAAAAAAAACTAAGACTTACAAAAGATGTGATGGTGTCTATATAAAAATATATCACCTATATACTGTATATATGATCAAACCATGTATCATTGGATAATTATAGTTAATTATATTTCTTAATGAATATAGTAGAAAATTATGGATTTAACTTCTAACATAGAAGTATAAAGCTTTTAAATGTTTCTTGTAATTCAAATCCTTGGTCAAGAAATAGAGTAGAAAGTCATTGAACACTCTTACAAATGATAGTGGTGGAGAATGTAAGTTCCCAAGGAATTTGTAAACTATTACAAGGAATGGGGTATTCACATATAGTTTACTACTTCTTATTCACCTAAACAAAATGGAGTGGAAGAGTGCAAGAATCACATTATTTAAACACAATACACTATGTTTCGAACCATAACTAAATAGAACTAAAGTTTTGAGTAAAATCCTATAAGTACACAATATATATTAGAAATATAATTCCAATTAAAGATGCATGAAATGTTACATCTCAAGAAGCAAGAACTAGGCACATGTCTCGAGTGAAATATTGTGTGTTCGAAAACATTCCATATTTCCACATACAAACAAGCAATGATTTTAAAATTGGTTGATAGAGAGTACAAATGAATGTTATTTGGATAAAATTATTGACAAAGGTATATCATATCTACAATTTTCAATATGAGAAGATTGTGAAAAACAATATTGTCATATATTTGATGAGAATAAAATAGTTGTGAAATAACTAAAAAAGATCTAATATCACATAGGAATTTGATGAGAATAAAATGGTTGTGAAATAACTAAAAAAGATCTAATATCACATAGGAACTAGTTTATTTAAAGCTTGTTATATTTATTGAAATAAAGAAAGAATTTAAATTTAAAAGCGAAGAATACAATGTAAGCACGTAGAAGACAACTAAATAATTGATGGAAATATTAAAGTATTTCACATAAAACCATACAACATAGATGGAGTAAAAATTATAAAATAGAAGTCATTAGAAGGAAAAACAAACCATAGTAGAAATTTATGAATGCAAAATCACTTATGATGAGATTATGCTTATGGCACAAGTTATGATGAGATTATGCTTATTACACAAGTTATATGTCTAGATGAACCTCAAAGTTTTGAAGAAACTTAGAAAAAAAAATAAGAATATTAGTGTAAAGAGTGGAAGCAAAAAAATTCAACTTAGAATAAATCGACATGGAGCTTGATAAAATTCCCTATGGATAAGAAGTTTAAGCCTAATGGTTTAAGTGAAAATCATAAAGTACATTTGATATCCAAATGTTATGCGTAAAATAAAGAAATTATTAAGAAATATTCATGCTAGGGGCAAAGGTAAACACAATTCAAATAGTGTTAGTAGTTGTGGCATAATTTGGATAAATAATACGAGTTCAAATGGATATTAAGACTTATTTTCTGAATGGAGGGATATATGAAGAAGTATACATGGAGAATCCACTTAAAAAGGAAAATTGAGTGTGTATATTAAGATATGCTTTGCACAGATTAAAGAAAGCATATAGAGCATAGGATGCATGCATTAATATACTTCAAAGAAGTTAGATTTAGAAAAAGTAATTTAGATAAAAACTTAAATTATATATGAACACCACATGGAGTGTGGGTTAATACTGGTCATTGATGATCTTATTGTAATGGGTAGTAGTGAATCTAAAGTTTCAATGGTGAAACCGGACCTATTGCAAACATTTTCCATGGCATAAATTGGAGTGTTGCATCAATATTTTAGGATGGAAGTATGGTACAAATTAAAGAGGTTTTTTCTATCTTAAACCAAGTATGCTAGTGATTTAATAACAAGTTTAGGATACTAAATTTGCAAACTAATGACATCCTAAAGGAGCTTGGCATGAAATTGAGAAAGGATGAAGCATGCATACAATTAGTGCATCCTTGTATAGATGATTGGTAATATTTCCCATACAAAAGATTATTAAGACACATTAATAAAATATTTATTAAAGAATTAAAATATTTATAAAATAATGATGATGTAAAACTAGTTAGCATCATAGATTATGATTGGGTAGACACACAAAGGATAAAACATCTACATTTAGTTTTGCAATTTATGTTGGATTAACAATTCTAAGTTGGAGTAGCAATAAGTAATTTTAAAAATTTAGAGAAATTCATGGTATCCAAGAAAATGTTTTTTCATTAATAGGGAGTGTTGGAAAATGTAATGGAATATTTAAGTGTGTTAAAGGTAACTGCTCCAGGTGGATATCGGTGGCCACCCACCTTTTCTAACTCGCTTGAAACAATTTTCTCGCAATTTTGGCAATTTACTATTTTTAGCAGTTTTTAACTTCCGGGGCCATTTTGAGGGCCTAAATGAAGGTTTTTTGGGATCAAGCTTCTCAATGATAGTCGAAGGCTCTAATTGAGCCCCCAAAATGAATCTCCTCGACGATAACTGTTAGCGACAATTTTTGTCTTGGGCACAAAAAGTACCCAGGTCTGCAGGTAGCATGGGATGCACCCGAGCGCAGCACGGAAGAATCCCTTTTCCAGTTGCGAGTCAAGCGAGCGGGCGAAGTGTTGGTTGTCAGCCGCCGAGATTCAACTGAAAAGAAAATCGACGGTCATCGGGATTTCAGGGCTACCAAGTTGCCCGAGATTTAGAATGAAGAATAGCACCAATAGTTCAAGGCAAATCTGGGTCGTCTGATCCAATTGAGACAAGTGGCCGTCAGTCGGCGTATCGTGGATCGGTGTTTCGGGAGACAAGGAGCCTCCCATTCTTTACAGCTGAAATCGTCGAAACGCCGAAAGAACCTTTGGAGCCGAGCCCATGGTCCCAGCACCAGGTCACATCAAGTGAGCCTGTAAACGGGGGCAACCCCCTTTATAATAGTGAATACTATCTGGGTCGTTCATCCGAGGGACGCGCGGTGCACATCCGTGTCACGTCGACATTCGGGAGTTTGAGGGGTAAGCACACCTTGTCATTTCACCTCTCGAAACCTTGAATCCGGAAATGCCGAAAGTGCCCAGAATTAGGCCCATGGTTTTGGTGCCTGGTCACAAAGGAGCAGGCCTAAAGGAGGGGCACTAATGTTTATCATTCAATGAGACGGGCCCCAAAGCGTCGAAAGTGATCTTAGTCGTTCATCTTGGATGAACACGTGGTGTGCGATTATGGCCTCCCGGCATTTCGCTCATCGCGATTTCAAAGCAGAAAGACTTGCTCCTTCCTATCCACGAACCCCGAAACGCCGAAAGCACTCTAGAAAATAGGCGTGGGGTCATGGCATGTGGTCACTTGAGAAAATAGAAAGGGATGCACAAAAAGGAGGCCAAAGGCACCAAATTGAGTTTCAGAAGGAGGATATTGTGTTCTCCAGACGTCGATTCGACGTAATATAGATCCCGATACCCGCTGGGAATGAATGAATGAAGAAGAAAGAGGGTGGTTGAAACCTCCCCTCACTCATTAACTGCAAAGCATGGGTGTCCCGACTGAAATCCTGCCCGAGATGGTCTTCTGTACTGGTTCTTTTCATAGGAGCCACGCCGAGTCCTCGACTCGCTAGGGAAGCCTACACATGCTAATTCAGCATTTAAGGACTTAGCTACCCCCTGGCGCAAGCCATGAAGAATTAAGGCAATGTATGACAGAGGAGTGTAGGCCAGATTTGATTGAAGAGACTCCTCATCCCAAAAGTCCAATAGGCCTCTATTGGGCAAATGTTCAGGGATATATATACTTAGTTTTGATATTTTTCAAGCTATCGATGGTAGAGTAAAGCTCCTGATTGTAATGTTTTAACAGACGCTCTAGTTCTATGGTTATGCATCTGTATGTAAGATTTCTTGTTTAATGAAAGACAGTTTCCCTATTCCATCTAGTTTTCATCTCATACCGAGGGAGTTCATGATTGACTGATTCACATGAATTATTGCAGTTGTGTTATGATAAAGGATTTATTGTGGCACTATTGTATTCTATGGTTTTCTGTGTTTGAATGTAAGAAGATCTCCTGTTTAAATCCATTCCCCTACAGTCTGTTAGGAACTTGATGTTTACGACAAACCTTCGCATCTCTCTTATACAAGTCTTCCCCCTACTCACCCTTACTACAACTCACTGTATGAAGTTATCTAAGACCTCACTTACCCATGCATGCCTGGCCTTGTGTCGGAGTTAGAACCACATCGTTTTGAGTTAACCTCCATTTGATCACCTCATTACAAAAACCGTGACATAAAACTGATGGGCGTCGGGCTCTGCTCCTGCTGCAATCCAAGAGTGACTTTCGTCGCCAACATTTCTGGCGCCGTTGCCGGGGACGAAGTTGAAAATCTTCCCTGGGATTGAACAACATTGAGCTTCTGATTCTGAAGGTGCATCAGGCATCAGAGCCCTTGAATATTGCTACTGTGCACCTGGCGAATCCATTGTGATGACTCCAATGTGGCGAACCTGTCGTGTCAATTGTGGCTTTCAGAGGTAGACACACACGGTCCCATCCACAGCTGCCTCTAGCTACACCTGAAACTGATCGGGAGGTGGTCCTTGGAAAAGGAAAGGCCTCAGAAGGAGAAGCTATCGCCGTTGAACCAGTAATCTGCCATCTCCGTCTGTAAGCACTCCATTTTCTCCTCGTCAGCTTCCTAGCAGACCGCCTTCTGAAGTTTCCCGTTTCTTGAATTTCGAGAGTGTTCCTATTGAGGTTTCCCCCCCTGGTATGGGATTAGAGGGAGAAATCCTTGTCACTCCCATTTCCCCTGAAGTTGCACCTTGGCGTAGACCCAGGACCATAGAATATTTTCCCACTCCTGGCCTTACCGCTCCTCCTCTTGTTACTGTTGTCGCTTTTGCGCGAAGAGAAACATCCACCGATTTAAGCTCGCTATCCTTCTCCCTTAATCCCCTATTGTTTCCCACTCCCCTTAGAA
>WSFP011490673.1:0-14895 GCA_009831015.1 Picea engelmannii
TTCTAAGGGGAGTGGGAAACAATAGGGGATTAAGGGAGAAGGATAGCGAGCTTAAATCGGTGGATGTTTCTCTTCGCGCAAAAGCGACAACAGTAACAAGAGGAGGAGCGGTAAGGCCAGGAGTGGGAAAATATTCTATGGTCCTGGGTCTACGCCAAGGTGCAACTTCAGGGGAAATGGGAGTGACAAGGATTTCTCCCTCTAATCCCATACCAGGGGGGGAAACCTCAATAGGAACACTCTCGAAATTCAAGAAACGGGAAACTTCAGAAGGCGGTCTGCTAGGAAGCTGACGAGGAGAAAATGGAGTGCTTACAGACGGAGATGGCAGATTACTGGTTCAACGGCGATAGCTTCTCCTTCTGAGGCCTTTCCTTTTCCAAGGACCACCTCCCGATCAGTTTCAGGTGTAGCTAGAGGCAGCTGTGGATGGGACCGTGTGTGTCTACCTCTGAAAGCCACAATTGACACGACAGGTTCGCCACATTGGAGTCATCACAATGGATTCGCCAGGTGCACAGTAGCAATATTCAAGGGCTCTGATGCCTGATGCACCTTCAGAATCAGAAGCTCAATGTTGTTCAATCCCAGGGAAGATTTTCAACTTCGTCCCCGGCAACGGCGCCAGAAATGTTGGCGACGAAAGTCACTCTTGGATTGCAGCAGGAGCAGAGCCCGACGCCCATCAGTTTTATGTCACGGTTTTTGTAATGAGGTGATCAAATGGAGGTTAACTCAAAACGATGTGGTTCTAACTCCGACACAAGGCCAGGCATGCATGGGTAAGTGAGGTCTTAGATAACTTCATACAGTGAGTTGTAGTAAGGGTGAGTAGGGGGAAGACTTGTATAAGAGAGATGCGAAGGTTTGTCGTAAACATCAAGTTCCTAACAGACTGTAGGGGAATGGATTTAAACAGGAGATCTTCTTACATTCAAACACAGAAAACCATAGAATACAATAGTGCCACAATAAATCCTTTATCATAACACAACTGCAATAATTCATGTGAATCAGTCAATCATGAACTCCCTCGGTATGAGATGAAAACTAGATGGAATAGGGAAACTGTCTTTCATTAAGCAAGAAATCTTACATACAGATGCATAACCATAGAACTAGAGCGTCTGTTAAAACATTACAATCAGGAGCTTTACTCTACCATCGATAGCTTGAAAAATATCAAAACTAAGTATATATATCCCTGAACATTTGCCCAACAGAGGCCTATTGGACTTTTGGGACGAGGAGTCTCTTCAATCAAATCTGGCCTACACTCCTCTGTCATACATTGCCTTAATTCTTCATGGCTTGTGCCAGGGGGTAGCTGAGTCCTTAAATGCTGAATTAGCATGTGCAGGCTTCCCTAGCGAGTCGAGGACTCGGCGTGGCTCCTATGAAAAGAACCAGTACAGAAGACCATCTCGGGCAGGCTTTCAGCCGGGACACCCATGCTTTGCAGTTAATGAGTGAGGGGAGGTTTCAACCACCCTCTTTCTTCTTCATTCATTCATTCCCAACGGGTATCGGGGTCTAGATTACGTCAAATCGACGTCTGGAGAACACAATATCCTCCTTCTGAAACTCAATTTGGTGCCTTTGGCCTCCTTTTTGTGCATCCCTTTCTATTTTCTCAAGTGACCACAGGCCATGACCCCACGCCTATTTTCCAGAGTGCTTTCGGTGTTTCGGGGTTCGTGGATAGGAAGGAGCAAGTCTTTCTGCTTTGAAATCGCGATGAGCGAAATGTCGGGAGGCCATAATCGCACACCACGTGTTCATCCAAGATGAACGACTAAGATCACTTTCGACGCTTTGGGGCCCGTCTCATTGAATGATAAACATTAGCGCCCCTCCTTTAGGCCTGCTCCTTTGTGACCAGGCACCAAAACCATGGGCCTAATTCTGGGCACTTTCGGCATTTCCGGATTCAAGGTTTCGAGAGGTGAAATGACAAGGTGTGCTTACCCCTCGAACTCCCGAATGTCGACGTGACACAGATGTGCACCGCGCGTCCCTCGGATGAACGACCCAGATAGTATTCACTATTATAAAGGGGGTTGCCCCCGTTTACAGGCTCACTTGATGTGACCTGGTGCTGGGACCGTGGGCTCGGCTCCAAAGGTTCTTTCGGCGTTTCGACGATTTCAGCTGTAAATAATGGGAGGTTCCTTGTCTCCCGAAACACCGATCCACGATACGCCGACTGACGGCCACTTGTCTCAATTGGATCAGACGACCCAGATTTTCCTTGAACTATTGGTGCTATTCTTCATGCTAAATCTCGGGCAACTTGGTAGCCCTGAAATCCCGATGACCGTCGATTTGCTTTGCAGTTGAATCTCAACGGCTGACAACCAACACTTCGCCCGCTCGCTTGACTCGCAACTGGAAAAGGGATTCTTCCGTGCTGCGCTCGGGTGCATCCCATGCTACCTGCAGACCTGGGTACTTTTTGTGCCCAAGACAAAAATTGTCGCTAACAGTTATCGTCGAGGAGATTCATTTTGGGGGCTCAATTAGAGCCTTCGACTATCATTGAGAAGCTTGATCCCAAAAAACCTTCATTTAGGCCCTCAAAATGGCCCCGGAAGTTAAAAACTGCTAAAAATAGTAAATTGCCAAAATTGCGAGAAAATTGTTTCAAGCGAGTTAGAAAAGGTGGGTGGCCACCGATATCCACCTGGAGCAGTTACCTTTAACACACTTAAATATTCCATTACATTTTCCAACACTCCCTATTAATGAAAAAACATTTTCTTGGATACCATGAATTTCTCTAAATTTTTAAAATTACTTATTGCTACTCCAACTTAGAATTGTTAATCCAACATAAATTGCAAAACTAAATGTAGATGTTTTATCCTTTGTGTGTCTACCCAATCATAATCTATGATGCTAACTAGTTTTACATCATCATTATTTTATAAATATTTTAATTCTTTAATAAATATTTTATTAATGTGTCTTAATAATCTTTTGTATGGGAAATATTACCAATCATCTATACAAGGATGCACTAATTGTATGCATGCTTCATCCTTTCTCAATTTCATGCCAAGCTCCTTTAGGATGTCATTAGTTTGCAAATTTAGTATCCTAAACTTGTTATTAAATCACTAGCATACTTGGTTTAAGATAGAAAAAACCTCTTTAATTTGTACCATACTTCCATCCTAAAATATTGATGCAACACTCCAATTTATGCCATGGAAAATGTTTGCAATAGGTCCGGTTTCACCATTGAAACTTTAGATTCACTACTACCCATTACAATAAGATCATCAATGACCAGTATTAACCCACACTCCATGTGGTGTTCATATATAATTTAAGTTTTTATCTAAATTACTTTTTCTAAATCTAACTTCTTTGAAGTATATTAATGCATGCATCCTATGCTCTATATGCTTTCTTTAATCTGTGCAAAGCATATCTTAATATACACACTCAATTTTCCTTTTTAAGTGGATTCTCCATGTATACTTCTTCATATATCCCTCCATTCAGAAAATAAGTCTTAATATCCATTTGAACTCGTATTATTTATCCAAATTATGCCACAACTACTAACACTATTTGAATTGTGTTTACCTTTGCCCCTAGCATGAATATTTCTTAATAATTTCTTTATTTTACGCATAACATTTGGATATCAAATGTACTTTATGATTTTCACTTAAACCATTAGGCTTAAACTTCTTATCCATAGGGAATTTTATCAAGCTCCATGTCGATTTATTCTAAGTTGAATTTTTTTGCTTCCACTCTTTACACTAATATTCTTATTTTTTTTTCTAAGTTTCTTCAAAACTTTGAGGTTCATCTAGACATATAACTTGTGTAATAAGCATAATCTCATCATAACTTGTGCCATAAGCATAATCTCATCATAAGTGATTTTGCATTCATAAATTTCTACTATGGTTTGTTTTTCCTTCTAATGACTTCTATTTTATAATTTTTACTCCATCTATGTTGTATGGTTTTATGTGAAATACTTTAATATTTCCATCAATTATTTAGTTGTCTTCTACGTGCTTACATTGTATTCTTCGCTTTTAAATTTAAATTCTTTCTTTATTTCAATAAATATAACAAGCTTTAAATAAACTAGTTCCTATGTGATATTAGATCTTTTTTAGTTATTTCACAACCATTTTATTCTCATCAAATTCCTATGTGATATTAGATCTTTTTTAGTTATTTCACAACTATTTTATTCTCATCAAATATATGACAATATTGTTTTTCACAATCTTCTCATATTGAAAATTGTAGATATGATATACCTTTGTCAATAATTTTATCCAAATAACATTCATTTGTACTCTCTATCAACCAATTTTAAAATCATTGCTTGTTTGTATGTGGAAATATGGAATGTTTTCGAACACACAATATTTCACTCGAGACATGTGCCTAGTTCTTGCTTCTTGAGATGTAACATTTCATGCATCTTTAATTGGAATTATATTTCTAATATATATTGTGTACTTATAGGATTTTACTCAAAACTTTAGTTCTATTTAGTTATGGTTCGAAACATAGTGTATTGTGTTTAAATAATGTGATTCTTGCACTCTTCCACTCCATTTTGTTTAGGTGAATAAGAAGTAGTAAACTATATGTGAATACCCCATTCCTTGTAATAGTTTACAAATTCCTTGGGAACTTACATTCTCCACCACTATCATTTGTAAGAGTGTTCAATGACTTTCTACTCTATTTCTTGACCAAGGATTTGAATTACAAGAAACATTTAAAAGCTTTATACTTCTATGTTAGAAGTTAAATCCATAATTTTCTACTATATTCATTAAGAAATATAATTAACTATAATTATCCAATGATACATGGTTTGATCATATATACAGTATATAGGTGATATATTTTTATATAGACACCATCACATCTTTTGTAAGTCTTAGTTTTTTTTATCAATACATTTTTATATAAAACTTCTACATGAGAAAATTATGTCCATCTAAAATGAGACCATCTACAATGTATCACAATTTTTTTAATAATTAAAACAACCACTATGTTATGAATACATTATCTAGGTTCAAAATGTAATTGCCTTTAAACTTAATCAAAGACTATATAATTTACATTTTAAATTTGAAAAAAAAAATCCCAAACCAAAAAAACTTATTCTAATACTATGTTGATATTTTCAAATGACCAAATTTCTATGTAGATGTATCCAAACTCACTCACGTAGAAAATCATGTTGAGAATTTCAAATGACCAAATTTCTATTTAAGTAGATCCAAACTCACATGTAAATGGCTTACCAATGTGGCATGCTCTTTGATAAATTTCAAATAACCAAGTTTTTACTTAGATGCACCCAAACTCACATAAAAAAGGCTATCAAGTTTTTTAGACTCACTTAAATTGGTAAATCAACCATGATACCATATGAATTTAGACTCACACAACTAATAAAATACATTGTAATAGAATGCATAGCAATCATTATATTCTACTATAATAACTTACCAATAGTTACTAAAGTTAATACTAATCTTCCTAAATGTTGCTCCAATGCATTAAAAAAACATTGCACTACTTGGTGGTCACATATTCAATGTTAATGTCATGTTAGTAAATTAAATAACACACTCATTGAAATATCATGAACGCACTAACGATAAAGAACACACGTACTATAAAATTATAGAAAATGTAATTGAGTGTGCAAATGTATAGTACAATTACATTAGAGTATAAGTTTCCTTAATTGGCATCACAATATCTCAAACTATACAGGTCCAATGGCCCAATCAACAATTGGTTCAGACTAAGGAATTTGCAACATTCCAACTCACTAATTCACTATCACTCTCCACAATTAATAACAATCATTTGATATTAAACTCGTTCCAATACAACATCCTCAACCGAGAGAGGTTACTACATATAAACATAAATAGATGTTTATATGGTAATTAAATCTAAGTAACTCAATAATAATTTTTTACCAAATCGTTTGGGTAATTCCATGGAATCAGGTTAGTATATAACTAACTAAGTGGTCAAATTTAACTAGGTCTTCACTTCTCCAACGATATTCCCTATTATAGTGATACATTCCAATTCATCCATAATTCTACACCCACTCTATACCATGTCATCTTATGTGTTTAGGTCTGTACAACGTTGTTGTCATTGTGCTATCATGATTTGCTTCTATCTGCATCTACCATGACTCTCTTATTATAAACACTATCACACTTGATTAATCTGTGTCAATGCTAAATTACATAAAATACACTTATATTTTCCATTATATATATTACATAAAATACACTTATATTTTCCATTATATATATATATATATATATATATATTACAAATCTATTTATTTTACAAATTTTACAATAACACAACACATCACATGGTGCAAAGGGACACCATAAAATAATATGATGACTTAAAATATAATCAATCAATTAGTTTATTAAAGTTTAAAAAAATGTGGAAGCTTAAGAGTTAATGTTTTAAATTGTGAGGTTTGAGAGTTAATATTTCATGTAGAAAAAAACCATAACTTACTTTAAATTTTGAGGCTTTAGCATCAATACTTTATGTTTCAAGAAGATTATCATTGTTCAATCACCATCCAGTACGTTGTTTTCTATCCATCTCTCTCTTTAACTCTATTCACTCACAACAAACACCCTTTGAAATTACCACACTATTAAGGAGAGAATCTACAAATAACAAGAGACCATAAGGAAGGACTCAATCCCAAACCTTAAATGCCCCCTACTTATTGAAGTATTACTTATGACAACTTCTAAATGAATACCCTTGTTTTGGGGTTATTGTGCCACTACAATCCTATTAGAGTGAGATTTGGGCATGGAATTGACTCTACTAGTTATGGAGTTGGATCCATAGCCCCCTGGTATTTGAAATTTTGTTGGTGTGAGTAATAGTGCAAAATTTGAAATGGAAGGGTTCAACCTAGTGAGATAGGGGTCAAAATCATACTAATAAGTGCTATATTCTTGCTTGCTTTGATTTCACTAGCTTTGATGTTGCTAGCTTAGATGTTGGTAAGATTCAATCAACTAAGACAAAACAACTACTTCAACAAATTAAACCATAGGCCCTAGATATTTGTCATATGTATTTGGGAAAAGAACCACCTCTATGGGATCAAATGATTCAAGGTCAATGACTTCCTATGCTCTTGTTGACTTAGATGTCACTTAATATTTTATAGCTCATATAGGTGTATAATACTCTTATTGGTTCTTTTACCATAATAGTAGCTACTTTAAACTTTGTTATCGACTATCGACCTAGAAGGGATGCTACTAAATTTGGCATGGCATATTTATGTTTAACTATTGATCCATGTGGAAATTGGTGGCCACCCACCTATTCCAACTGGCTCCTCTTGACATTTTTTAGTTCAACACGTTCTTCTGTACTTCTTTGTAATTGTGGGTTCTACACTTCTGGGGTTGTCTGAAGCCCTACACATCTTCCAGGTGGATACTAGTGGCCTCCCACTTAATCCAACTGACATATTTTACTTATTTTTTATGTTTTCATGTCAACACGTCTTGTTGTACTTCCAGGACCGTTTTGGGTCCCTAAACAGTTTTTTTTTTTGGCTCACCACAGTCAAATTATAGATGGTGTCAAAGTTTGACTGCATAATGTGTAGTTCTCGAAAAGGCCTTTCCAACGGACTATCACACACCTAAAATGGAGGTCGTATGTAGAAGTTACAACTCTGGGAAGTTGAGGTACCAACTTACCCATAGGGGCCCACATAACTTTTGGAGTTTCATCTCCTAGGGTTAGGTTTTTGGATGTCTAGAATTTTGGAATTCATGAGCAATGTTAAAAATGCCTCTGGAGCCTCATTGTAATCATTATGCTCAGACGGATGCGCATAACATCCACATCTCTTCTCAGAGATAGCTACCACCATTCGAGTAAGTGTTTCAATTCTGCAGTTTTACAATTTCAGCCTATTTCATTTATTCATAGACGATATTGTTCATGGGATATCTGTGTTGTTCTTCATATCTATGTGTTTATTGTATTTCATTTGTCAATTAGTTCGTTCCACTCCTAAATCCGAATCAACTATGCCCATATTCTACTTGGCTTTGTACTTACCTATGCTACTTAGTGAATTGGTAAGCTTTGCCTCTACCCTTAGTGTTGCTTAATTTGTTGTCTTTACCCTACTCCGAACAAAGTTATTGTTTCTATCACATGAAGAGATACTGCAAACACAAGATATGAATATGGCTTATAGCTTAGATGCTTATGGATAAATGGATTAAACTCCAACTTGATATATTTATCCATATCAATTTAAAGCTAGAGAATATGAAGCTAAAGAATCAATAAAATAAACATAGTAAAATGAGGTAAACTTATCAATATTTCAAAATAATTACATTTATTCAATTAATTTCTTATCAATTTTTAATATTCGATATTGTTTTTTATAACTTGTTAACTCATGAAAAATAAAAAGGATTATAAAAGTTTCTCTATAATCTTTTTAATGAGATAAACAAAATATTAAAACAAATCATATTTTTTTAAATATTAAAACAAATCATATTTTTTTTTTATAAAATACAATAAATGAAAATTGATATAAATGAAAAATATAAACAAATTAAAACAAATCATATTTTTTAAAATATTAAAACAAATCATACTTTTTTTTTATAAAATACAATAAATGAAAATTGATATAAATGAAAAATATAAACAAAATATTAAACCAAATCAATTTATTTTAATGAAATACAATAAATGAAAATTGATATAAATGAAAAATAACCTTTATATAGTAATCAATATATGCTAATTCAATTTTCAACAAAATATAATTATTTTAAAATACTTTTAATAATTTTTTAGTTAAATATATTTAGCAATATAAAAGATGTTTAATTATTTAAATTTTTTAAATAAATTAAAATTTCACATGTATATTTATAACTTTCAAATAAAATGGTTTCACTTATTTAAAACTTACTATAAAATATATTTGAAAGTGATATACACAATTTTATTAAACACATTTTACTTTTAAATATATATTTTTAAAATTTTAAGTAAAATGTTTTCATTCACGTTAAATTAAATTATTTGGGGATAGTAGTGACTACTTAGTAAGGAAGACATATTAGCAATAGTTAAGGAGGAATTAAAAAATAATTCACAAATTAAAACAATTGGCCTTATAGAAACAAAAAGGTTGGGAAAAATAAATGAGCATAAAGATAGGTTGATTCGGGTTATGGTAAGCTCTAATGCCCATAAATATGACATAATTAGTAAAATTCTGAGCTTAAAAGGCTATGGAATATTTATAAATGAAGAACTCATTCTAGAATATCAAGCTAAATTAAGGATGGAGGTTCAAAAGGTAAAGGAATCTAGAAAGGAAGGAAAATGGGCAATAATTAGGAATAGAAAAACTATTATTAGGGATAGAGACCAAAAGGATAACAATAAATGACAATTTGAGACACTTCAGATCCTTTCTTGGAACTGTCGAGGCTTTCCTTGGAACAAAGAGCCTATAATAAGTTGGATCCCAAGTGAAATTGATATTATATTTATATTTGAAACTTGGGAGCAGGAGGAATCTAGGGTCCCTAACATAGATGGATTTATATTATGGTTAACATGGAACAAGAAATCCTCCTATGGAGGGATTGGAGGCATAACTTGTTAAATAAGAACACGCATTTCTCCTCACATTCGTATTCATAAAAAAAAACCTCTCAATCAAATCATTTGGGTGGAGATTTCAAATATCAATGTTAAGAAGATGTGTATAGCAATTTGTTATTTTGTGCCTATTAATTCTATCTTTTATACAAAAGACAATCTAGATAAAAAATTGTCCCTATAAAATCTTAGAACAAGATATTTACAGTCTGAGAAATGAAGGTAATATCCTCCTATTATGAGACTTTAATGCTAGAACTGCAACTAATCAAGCTATTATCTTACACAACGGTTCCAACCCTAATCCTATGTGGCTAGACGAGGACCTCATTTTAGCTAATAGATATAAGGGAAATTTGGAAGACTTGCCCGAGAATTTATATGGTACTAAGCTAATCAAGCTTTGCAGTTCTCAATATCTAATCATTTGTAATGGTCTAATCATGAAGTGGCTGAAATCTAACCAGATGATTTGTATCCATGTGTTGGGTAGTAGTGTTGTGGACTATGTGATATCATATATTCTTGTTTACAACCAAATAGTAAATTTTGACCTTTTAAATGACCATGAGCCTGACTCTAATCATAGACCTTTAACCCTAACTCTAAACTTTACCGTGCATAAAACCCCCCTTGAAGATAACTCTAGTAGCCAAAGGCATCTACTTTTTGACAAAAATAAATATGATCTATTTTTAAGGACTTAAACACTAAATTGAATCGTCTATAATATAAAAACAATATTGCAAACATCTATCATAATTTTACAACAATTCTCTCTACCTCCATTAAAAAATTCACTATCGAAGTGTTTTGTAAAAAGAAGAATAGAATTTCCCTGGATGGGGTGCCACCTAGTCAGTGTCAGAGGACAGATGGAACAGGGTGGCCAGTGGAGTTATTAACCCCGGCCGCCAGCCCTCCGCTCATTACTGCAGAATGACCTGCACCTAGCGAAGAGTAATGGTAATGCGCCTGGACAACCTTGCAAGGTTAATGGCCCCTCGTGCAATACATACCAGGCGTACCAGGCCTAGGGAAGCCATCACCTCAGCTCTCATGGCTAGCTTATCCTTCAATTTAAGGTGTACTAAGTGGGAAACCACCCTAGTGAATTCATTCATTTCCCCTCTACATTTTCTCCTACCCCTTGGCTCTTCTGAGTGTTTTCTCACCTTTTCCCTTTGCAACTATGTTTTCTCCCTTGCTCTCTTAGGCGATTTCTCTCTTTATCTATCTGCTACCCTGCTTATGCCCCTCGTCTCTCATAGGTGAATTCTCTACATTTCCCTTTTCTTTTACTCCTGCGCTTCAACTTTTTCGATCTCTCCCGGGCCTTTCCAATAGCCCCTTCACTCCACCGCAAACCAACCTCTACATTCTCTCCACCATGCCAAGAGAAAGGGGGAATTCCAGGAGAGGCTCGTTGTACTACAACACCCTCTCTAGGTGTGATAGACTTACTCCCACCCAATTGGCTATCATTGCTTCTCGCACCACTGGCCCCAGGCATAATAGTTAGTGGTCGTGAGAGCCTCCATTTTCACCCCCTCACTCCATCCATGGAAATCGCCAAGTTAAAGAGGAAACGCCACCGTCGAGAGAGCACACTCCATTGCTCACTAATCCTCTTGCCCCCCCGAAAATCAATCCACAAGACCCAATGTATGGTGATGGCAGCTGCATGGTGGAGGAGGAAATCCCCCCAAGTTGGTAGGTGGAGGAGCACATGATGAACGCTAGCAAGGAGAAGGAAGTGGAGTGACCTCTTTTCTGTGCAAATCGACTCTCGGAGGCGCACCTCCAACTCATTTTTTGAAATTCGGAAAAAGAAAGAAGATCAACTGCACTCACAGCGCATCCTTGGCCAAAGACTAGACATTTTGTTCGATGCATTGGCGGATGCTCCTGGGCAGACTTGATGCCCAACGTGTGGCCATAAGTACACCCTTGTCTACAACATCCATGGCCGCCCAAGCTCACCTATGGGGTAAAGCCTCCAGGTTTCTTTTTTTTGTTTGCTCTTGTTGAAGGCTACTGTCTTTTGATTGCTCCTGTCGCAGACTAGATGGTCATGGTGATCAATTTCATTATGTTCATATAGTTTGGTCATGGTGATCAATTCATTTTGCTCATACAATTTTGTTCACGCGGTGATGCGTCAAACTCTGAGTCTTTAATGGAAGCCACCTATTCTGGTTTCCCTTCTATGGCAGAACATGTGGATAACACTTGGAATTGTATAGATAACAATAGAAATTAATACAAGGACCCTCTTTTTATTTACCAAAAAAAAATAAAAAAAAATAGAAGAATAGAATTGCCAACCCTTGGTATGATAACAAGTTTAAAATTGCTAGAAAATCCATTAGGGATGCATGTAATGAGTCTTTGAAATATGATAATATCAATAGATACAAATCCCTAATTAAAATAAAAAAAGGGAACTACATAAATAGAAAGAAAGAGAATCTTTTGCACCTTTCGAAGCTAGATCCAAAGAAATTTTGTAGGCAAATTCTAACTCGTAAAACTAAAGAACATGTTATGATTCCCCTGACAGACTGGAATTCCCACCTTAAAAGTATTTACAAATCCCATAATGTCCTGGTAAAAAATCCAAAAGTTTCTATAGAAGATGATGTTTTTTTTTATAGAAGACATAAAGTTCGAGGTTAAGCGACTTGCAAACAAGAAAGCTAAGGACATCGAGGGATACCAAGCTGAAATATTAAAAATTGGAGGGCCTATTCTGATCCCTCACATACACAAGCTCTTCAATTTAGTAGTCAAGCAAGGCTTCCGCAAACCTTGGACTCAAAGCCTCATTGTACCTATTTTTAAAAGTGGGGATAAAAGAAATCCCTCTAATTATAGAGCCATTATGATTAGCTCCATTTATCCAAGCTATATGGAATTATTTTGGAAAAGAAGATAATAATATGGCTAGAAATCCATGCAAAATGAGATAAAGGTCAGGCCAATTTCAAAGGTTATCATTCAAATGTGGACCAACTTACCACGCTTACGATCATTGCAGAGGAGTGTCACAACAATAAAACTAATATGCTTTGTTGTTTCATTGACTTTAAAAAATATTTTGACATTGTGCCTAGGAACAACCTTTGGAATAGGTTAGAAGAGATAAAAGTTCCCTCCGCGCTGAGAGTTATTGTGGTAAGGTTGTATGAGATTGTTATTTCCAAGTTTAAGAGCATTGAGGGTTGGTCAGAAGAAATTAACTACAATATAGGATTCAAGTAAGGTTGTCCCCTATCCCCTACCCTTTTTGGAATTTACATTGACAAGTTAGAAGATTGTTTGAAAGATGAAGGTTATATTGGACCAACTCTTGTTAGTATAGTAATAATCCTTCTTCTCTATGCCAATGATATTTTTCTTATGGAAAGCAACTTAGAATCCTCAAGGACTTCTGCTCTAGTACATGTATGACTGTGAAAACTAACAAAACAAAGGTTATGATCATTAAATCCAACAAGATCACCTACGATAATTTTGTATATGACAATAATATCTTGGAGGAAGTGCCTTCATACAATTATCTTGGAATTGATATTCATCACAAGCTCAATTACAACTATAGCATTGAGAAAAGGATAAATGGAGGGTGGAGAGCTTATTATGGGCTTGAAAATAATTGTAAATTAGTAGACCTTTGGCTATGGGATAAGAAAAAGATCCTCTTTGAGACTCTTGTCACTCTTGTTATCTTATATGGATGTGAAGTTTTGGGATGGAATATTTATCGAGAATCCTAGAGAAAGATAGAGTAGATCCAAAAGAATTTTATAACTTATAATCTCGAAATTAAGAGAAATACACCCTATCCTATCCTCCTCATCGAAGTGAGCCTTTCCCCCATTGAGAGCAAAACTATGATTAGGTCTTTAATGCACAAGAACAAGACAAACAACATGGATAACAAGAGGCTCCCCAAAATGGCTTCAAACTCTCTATCCAAAATCACCAACGACTTAAGCGGGGATGGCATAATGATGTCAAGCCTTGGATAAATCATTGGGGAATAAAAGAAGAAGTTATTATGTAGAATATCGATGATATTAAAAATATTGTACAAGATAAATTTAAAGAGAATCTATGGTGCGATAAAGAATTAGAGGATAAAAGAAAATTAAGATATTAGAAGGAGGTGTTTAACCCTAACCTTGAAGATCAAAAGTATCTCTCTATTTTGACTATCGTAAAGAAGAGAATAAACATTGTTAAAATAAGAACTAATTCTCATGAGTTGCATAGTGAAACTGGGCATTGGACAATCCCCAAAACACCATGGAACGAAAGAATATGTCACCTTTGTGACACCAAGAGTGTTGAAGATGAAAAACGATTTCTCCTAGAATACCCTTCGTATACCCAAATTAGATCTCAATTTCCAAATACTTGTCACACTATCGACCTTCCTAACCTTATAAGTAATCAAAACTTTAGTGATCTTGGAATGCTTCTCTCAATGCTTTTCAAGCATCAAAATAACATTTTAAAGAAATCCAAGTAATCTCTTGCTTTTCTTAAAGTCCAATAGACCAATTTTGGTCTCAATGGATGTTAACCATCATCATCATCATCATCAAATATTAACATTAATAAAACATTCAACAAAATTAATAGTACATAGAATATATATTTGATTATACAAACTTCCACATATATATAAATAGATAGATAATAAAATAAATTTAAATTTCTTCATTATGAAGTTAAAATTAAAATTTTAGGAAGTGTTTTTTTTTTAACTAAAAACCATATCTAAGTCCTTATATTATGTACAAAAATGAAAATTTACAGTAGTCTTTGGAAAGGGTCTGTTTCAAGGGAAACCAATACCCCTACCAGTACAGATTCATCATAACTGTTCATAATAATCTTATCAAAGTTTTTTGAAAAACATTTGCAAAAGGAGAATATAAACCTGGTAAAACTATCTATGACTATCCATACTATCATAAAAGATAAGAGAGACAAGGCAAGCTAAACATCAAGCCTATGGAGATTGAGGTCCATCCTCTCTAAAAGCCTCAACCAACATGTCAATCTCCAAGCTTTGTTCCTAAGAAGTTTCATCAGATTGAGGGTTTTCATTCATGATAATGGGGTTTGCATGTGTGCCTTCTGATCCTGAGG
>WSFP011490681.1:0-14894 GCA_009831015.1 Picea engelmannii
AACACTACATTGCTCCTTAGACTAAAAGTGGTGTAAATCCTTTGTGTGTCATTAACAACATTCCACATGTTTCAATGGTAATTGTTTTGTACTTTGCTTGTGGAGTACCAACATGGAGTTGGTTCCCTCCATCAAAAGGGTTTAGTCTAACTAAACATTCCCCTTAGTCTACATCGCACTCTAACACAACTTTATCATTAGACCAAGCATTCCTTTGGATCTATAAGACTTTAATTGTCATGATGAAAAGGTGTGGCTTTAGATTGTTGATGGTTCATTTCATTAAGAACCCTTCTCAAATATAGTGTTCTATGTGTTGCATTAATCATTGCTTTGTACTTTGCCTATGTAGGACAATCAAGCACTACATTAATAATTGCTTATAGGGGACAATCTAACACTACATTGCTCCTTAGACTAACATTGTTTATCATTAAGCATGAAGCATTCCTTTGAAAAACAATGTGATAGTTCATTGTAGAGGTCGAGCAAGCACACATGTTCATGTTGCAACCAATCAACTATTATGTTAGTAAGAAGGTCACTACCTTTGTGGACACCCCCATTGGCATAAGGATGATGGTATGGTGGAACTTATATGTTGTTATGAACTAGATCTCACAACCAATGTGGGATAACATGCAAGAGGATAAGAGATTTTAGAACCACGTAAATAATTATGAGATGTCAAACACAATGTATATTGCTATTTATTATCTTGATCATTATTCATGCACATTCACCCACACGACACATCGCATAAAGGATGAGGGGAAGATCGAGAAAGTGTACATATTAAAGTAGGAGAGCCACTATGTCTATGGACACCCTCGATGACATAAGGATCATGGTATGTTGGAACTTTTATGTTGTCATAAACTAGACCTCACAACTAGTATGGGATAACAAACAAGAGGGGAGGAGGGTTTTAAGTTGTAGAAACTATTTCAAAATGTCAAGCACAATGTATTGTATTGTTTATTATTCACTACATTATTCACACATGCACCCACACTACACAATGCATCCCATGAAGAGGGAAGGGGAGGTCAACCAAGCACATGTATTCATCTTGCAACCAATCAACCATCATGTTAAGAAGAAGTCCAGTATATTTATGGACATCTCATTAGCATAAGGATCATGGTATGTTGGTACTTAAATGCAACCACATGCTAGACCTTGCAACCAATGGGGGATAGCACACAAGAGGAGCGGATATTTTAAAGTCGTAGAAATTATTCCAACATGTCAAACATAGCATATCTAATCATTTATTATCGTGTTTATTATTCACGCAATAGATCTTGTTATCATAGGATATGTACTTATGCAAATCCCAACACAAGACTCCCAAATCTTGTGTAACTATGGAAGAACCAACAATTATCACCTCAATAAGAACTTCCCTCGTTTTAGTGATGGAAAAGATCCAACACACGGGAGGCTTCCCTGGTGACCTCAAGGGATCAAATAGCAAGTATAGTAGCCAAGCCTACCACCCCCTCTCTTGATCAACGAAATAGTGGTCTGTGTCAAGGAAAGATAAGAGGTATGAAATTGTTTTAGTACCTGCCTCAAACAAGAACACTTTGCAGCACATATGTAACAATTTCCAAGCTAAATTATGCAAGAATGAACTCTTATGACACTAGAAAATATAAGTTGAAATGGATGATACAAATTTACAGCAGTGGACAATTATATGACAGCAATAAATGATTTGTAACAACACCAACAATTAATGCTCATAAATGCAACAGTTGACCATGAAAACTTAGCATACATCCACTAAAACATTATTCAATTGTTAGATGTAATTTTTGAATGAGTTAGGCCACCTCTACAAGAGTGTATGCAACAAATTAGAGTGTTTTAGATGGTTGTAGCAAACCTTTTACAACAACAACAAGTTAATATGTTCCCCAATGTTAGTGTTAGTTAAATTAGTAGAGAGCTTGAGAGAGTTGAAAGAGAGTGTTTGTCAATCAGTTCACCAAGAGAATAGCTTCTTGGATCAGTGCCTTTTATGGTATGGAGTCTTATAACAACAAATGAAACTAAGCTTGTAGATTGATATAATTGCAACCAAGAGGTAGGATTCAAACCCTAAGGTGCAAGCACATTTGGGCCTTAGAATTTGAATCTACGGGAAAAGGATTTTTAGGGTGCAAGCATGTTTGGGTCCTAGAAATCGTTCCTCCCTTATTGTAGCTTTAATTAGGTCAAAGATCAAAAGTTTAGGGCTAAAATCCTAAACCGCTAGCACTTTAGGGCTTTAGGGTTCTAATCCTAGCAAGGATACTTTTACAAATTTTGGACAAAAATAACCTTGTGAGAGGAAGAAGCACTTATGTTCCTCTCTTAGGGTTTCACCAAGCAAGACGTCTAGTATAAAATAGAAAATTTACCATGAAACATTAATAGCATAAAAATAAATCGCAGAAAATTCACTTACTCCATCCAAGAAACCAAGAGATAAAACCCTAATTGCAGAAATTCCCATCCAAAAATCAACAAAAACCATCCACAAGTGACCTTCCAAGCATAGCACATAAGAGAAGAAGAGTTAGTAACCCTTAGAGGGCGAAAATTCCATAAGTACTCTCAGAAATGGTGAGAAGTGATGATGATAAAATGAAAATAGGGTTTGCCTTTTTTATATGAGGCAACCCTAACATAATTTGTCAACAACATAAAGTAAGTGGGGTGGACCCCTTAATTTGCCTCTAAGATAATGCCAAAATATAAATATACATCATAAAACCCTAAAAAGGGTGATGCCATGCTCTAAAAAGGTGGCGACAAGCTAGGATAGGGTGACATCAAGCCTCCAAAGGAAAACGTTGGGCCTCCAAAAGCCAAGTGGCATGCTCCAAGGGTGAATGAATGTGAGGTGATGTGTCTCCTCACCCCAAGCCATGCCAATCATCTTCAGAACCAAACCATCCACCAAACCCTGGCCAAGAAGATGACGTCAAAGGCTAGAGGGTGACGTCAAGGGCCTCCAAAGGCCACATCCAGAGATGAAAGAGCTACAATGATATCTTTGAGGATGTATAAAGGCATGTTGTTGGAATGTCCTCTAACCTCTGTACACAAAAGCCCTAGGTGGTTATGCCCAACCTGTGGGTTTTCAACCCATATGTGTGGCATAATGACTATAACTACTCAAACTAAGCCCATTTGTCCATCGTCCAAGGTTTTGACCCACTACTCTCAAAGAAACCAAGAGATAAAACCCTAATTGCAAAAATTTCCATCCAAAAGTCAACAAAAACCATCCACGAGTGACTTCCAAGCATAGTGCATAAGAGAAGAGGAGCTAGTAACCCTTAGAGGGCGAAAATTTCATAAGCACTCTCACATATGATGAGAAGTGATGATCATAAAATGAAAATAGGGTTTGTATTTTTTACATGAGGCAACCCTAACATAATTTGTCAACAACATAAAATAAGTGGGGTCGACTCCTTAATTTTCCTCTTAACATAATGCCAAAATACAAATATACATCATAAAACCCTAAAAAGGGTGACATCATGCTCTAAAACGGTGTCGTCGAGCTAGGAGAGGGTGACGACATGCCTCCGAAAGAAAACATTGGGCCTCCAAAAGCCAAGTGGCATGCTCCAAGGGTGAATGAGTGTGAAGTGATGTGTCTCCTCACCCTAAGCCATGCCAATCATCTACGGAACCAAACCATCCACCAAACTCTAGCTAAGAAGATGACGTAAAAGGATAGAGGGTGATGTCAAGGGCCTCCAAAGGCCACGTCTAGGGCTGAAAGAGCTACAACGATATCTCCAATTGATGTATAAAGGCTTATTGTTGGAACGTCCTCTATCCTTTGTACACAAAATACCTGGGGTGCTTTACCCAACCTGTGGGATTTCAACCCATGTGTGTGGCATAATGACCTAAATTGCTCAAACCAAGTCCATTTTTCCATCGTCCAAGGTTCTAAGAATACGAGAGCCATTGTCTAAGGGTGGCAAGTCACTAGATGACCCACTACTCTCCATTACACGTGCAAAAGTCTTGCAATCAAGGCACAATGTCATGGGTACAAGCATAGGACTTCCCTCGAGGACCATGTCAGGGGCATTCAAAACAAGACAAAGTATAAAACATGGTTAGTCAAATTTCATAAGGAACATTAGTCCTTAAAATATGCAAAGTGAGTTGCAACTTAAAATATAAGCCAATTAAGATAATTCACCTTGGTATCCCCTTCAAGCATCACAACAGCCCAAGACCCCATGTGAGTTACCAAGTTTAATATGGGAGGGTCTTCATCCAACCCTATTAGGTGTGCCACATAGACATGAAATAAAATAACCCAGGTAGAGGGATATGTCCCGTGAGTGAAAAGGGAAAGTAAAAACCCACCAAGAGTAATTGTAAAAGTGATATGGTTTCAGGGCTTACTTCATGGATTATGGTGTTAATCCATCTCTATTAGCGCTTTTGTGGACGGTGTGTTTTCTCTTGAGTTACCCCATATTTGCATGCCACCTTTTTCCAAACCTGTTTTTTCCTTTTTCTAGTCCATGCTTTCATTTATATTTTAAAATTTCTGGGTCCCCTTTTATATAGGGTTTCAAGTTATAGCATTACTTTTTTGGGACATGGGCAAGCACTAAAAGAGTAGAGCTCAATTTGGAATGGATTTTGGTGGTCCTTCTTTGCTATGGTCACTTTCTTTTCTAGCACCATTTTCTTATTCTTTTATAGCAGTTGTGAAACAACCTTTGGTCCTTCAACCCCTCTTCTCACTAGAGAATGAACCATAATTGAATTTTAGTATAGTATGAGAGGGTCCATGATGGAAAGTGTTAAGTATGATAGGAACAAAATGTTACCCTTGAGAGGGGCCCCTAGTAGTACCCCTTTCCATGGTCGGTGACAACACAGGACTAGGGCACAGAAGCTAACCACCAAGGTTAAACAAGGTAACTGACACAATTTCCCAAACCAGTGATCCATTACCCGACTTCAACCAAAGATCTTCATCCACATGCTCGATAAATTAAGTACAACATTTTGCATGAAATAAGGACTAGCATACCTTGTGGTGACAATAGCTTAATGTCTGCCATGCTATGGGTTGTTTGAATGTGATGAGCCATGGTTGATCTGTGTTGGGAAGCAAATAGAGGGGTTGTTGGGCTGTCATATGTGGACATGTTAATCATCATCATCATCATGGTGTAGATCATATTATCCATTACGGGCCTCGAGAAATGATCTCCTCTAGTTACCCTAGGCATGGGGGGGTAACATATCCCATGAAGGAGGTTTTGGAGGCCAATCAAGCACACATATTCATCCCACAACTAATTAACAACTATGTTAGTATGAGGATCACCACCTATTTGGACACTCACAGTGGCATAAAAATCATCGTATATTGGAACTTATATGTTGTCATGAACCGAAGCTCACAACCAATGTGGGATATAACACAAGAGAAGAGGAGATTCTAAATTCACGGAATCTCTTACAAGACGCCAAACAACATAACGTATCCAATTATTTATTATTCATTGTATTGCTCATAAACATGCACACACACACAACACATCCTCCAAATGGGGAGGGGGACACTAACAAAGCACACATATTCATCCTACAACAAATAAACCACGACGTTAGTAGGAGGGAACTACCTTTGTGAATAACCCCACTTGCATGAAGATCATGGAATGTTAGGATTTATATGTTCTCGTGAACCAAACCTTGCAACCAATGAGGGATAATAGATAGGAAGAGTGCAGATTTAAAGTTGTAAACAAATTTCCAAGATGCCAAACACAAAATATTAAATTGTTTATTATTCACACAAACACAATTTTTCATGTACTGTGTGCAATGCTATTAAACTAAAATGTAAAATAAAATTGGCATGGACGTGAAAAAAACAGGGCAGTGTGTGTGCATGTGCGTCTATGTAAAATCTAACATGGATCCGTCTTAACCCTCCCTTGAGATTCTCTATCGAGTTTGAATCATATATTTTCTTATGCATTGCTCGAAGGTGGATTAATGCTACCATTAGCTCGATTGTTTGTCTTAGCATTTTCTGCTAGCTAAACTTATCCCAATGTTTATTGCACAACTTCCATATCCAAAATTTTCTCATGTACGATGCTTTTCTTAATTTGTACTATTCATATTGAAATGTTTAGATATCCAAAGTTTGTACTCATAGATTTGAGATCTTATTATTAGATTTTTTCTTTATTGTTTTGTGCTTCGAGAGCCTTTGTCATTGTTGCGTACGTAAACAGTCTTGCCACAATGCATTCTTTCTTAAATGTTTGCACGGGGTGACGCCCTTCGACGGTTCTGACAGTCTTAAGTGTTTACCTAACAGGTCTCGCAGCCTTAAATGTTTATTGTACAGATGTGTTGCAATACAGTTTCGTTCCATTTTTTTGATGGTGTTGTTTGTGGTGAAATTGTGAAAAATTGTTCTCCACCGGCATCACTAGTTTAGTGGTTGATTCTTGTTTGTTGGTTCGTTCCATGCTTCTTGTTCTTGCTTGATTCAACTTTGCAAAGTTGAGGTCTTGCAGTTGCAGTTCGACCTCTTCGTGGTTGTTGACTAGTTTGTTGTTCTTCAACTTTGCAAGTTGTTGGACCTGTTGATGAGGTTTGGAAGTTTTGGGTTTGAGCTCTTGTCATCCCTCGTTGACGGGTAAGTTTCTGTGCCATCGTTTCGTTGTTATTCCTTTTTTTTTACTTGGTGTTTTGCACCTTGCAGGCAAGATTTTTAAATGGTGGGAGTCCCTGCCTCGAAATTTTGTTGCAGAACATCTTTCTTTGTGGTCTTATTTTTTGTTCCTGGAAACCATGCATGTTCATATGTCGACTGCCACATTCTGCATATTGTGCCATAGCTATTTCAAAAATTCCAATGCAAAGGGGTTTAGAAAACAAATTCGGAGATGTCACAAGGGGGAACCATCCGCCAGGGTGTAGTGGCAGGGAATGCTTTTATTCTGTATGTCAAAAACCTGCGTCCACATGTTGCCTTTGTCCTGTCCTTTCTATTTTGCATAACATCTTTTACCTCTGAGAAGCTTGTAAGATGCACACCATGAATAGGTTCAAATCGGTCTTTGTGCTCAACAAATTTATAGTGTTATTTATTTGCGTTGTTTCTTTTGTTTGGTTCATTGTTCAGTGTAGGTTTGTTTTCTTGTCATCTGTTGTGGCAACTAGGGGGAATTGAATTTGACAATAAGAAGGTTGAAGGATACATATCAGGATTGGTACGCAGTTCCGCACTTGTAGTTTTCTATTTGATTTTTTTTTTGTTTTATTCTTTTTTTCCCCTTTTCTTTGTTTTTATACAAACTAAAAATAGCTAAGAAAGAACTTGAAAAGATGAAACAAGTAATAGATGTTGAGTCATATGAAATAGATACACACTCCATTATACATGGCAGCATTGACGAGGTGTTGCATAGCAATGGGATTTTTAGATTGAATGCAATCTCGTATACTGTAGGAGATTGCCTTTTCGATGCATTTTAGATTCTACTGCATTTCCATTATTCCTCGACCGACCTACGCAATGAATTGATAGATTATTTCTTGGGTTGTTTAAAAAATGGCGACGTTGAGGCATTGGAGTCATATGAATACAAATTGGAATCTCATTTTCTTCATCAGTTGCATGAAATATATGATGTCACTATGTATTTTTCAAAGATGCGGTTGTCTGCATCTCCAATTTTGCCTACACATGAGAGGGGACTTTGGGGAGATACATTTTGTATACGGTGGTTTTCTAAGTGGCTCAATATATCAATTGGAATATGGTCATTAACAAGAAAAACAAGATATCTACTATTCAACAAAACTACATCTAACAATCCATATTGCATCTTGTTTCATGATGCCATTCCTGTCAATGGTCATTATGAACCACTGTTGTACAGAAATTTGTCCATATGCAATCTTGGAGGACTTCATATTTACTTTTCCCTCATTTGAAAAGACCTTGAATCGTAGTGGAAACAGATTATGCATCGCATAGACTGCCATGGTTTGCAGATACCAACAACTGTTGTATCTAGCTATGGAGATAGTATGTTCAATGCAATTTGTTCTTTGGTAGCAACATAGTTCGATGTGCAGTAGCTGTAGCTTTACATTGTACAATCCTTTTGCAATGTAATTATAGGCGACATCCAACATGCTTTTAGCTGCTTGCATCAACACCTTTCGCCATATCTCCTAGAAAATATGCCGGCAATTGTAAGTTGGCAAGAATACCTTATAAATATGACATTGCCATATGAAAAAAGAAATGTGGAGGGTGGAAGATTTTGTTTGCAATGGCTATCTGTCATATTCAGAGTAAATATCCAGGTTTGGTCGGCCTTGCCAGATGGCACTGTCCATTCCTGGTCTATTGATTCAAATTACGATCGAACAATTGACATCCTTTCGTTGAAAATAGATACGACACATATCCATTATCAACCTTTGCTTGGACATATCATTGGTTTAGGCTTCAATGTCCAGGCCACCCAAACTGCATCGAATATGTATACGTGTGGCATATTTTTTAATGAGAATGAAACTCCTCCCAGTTGCGATAAGGCCATATAAGGCTTAAACAAAAAATGTAGGCTAAGTTATCACAACTTGAAAAAGGTCATGCGTGAAATTCGTCCCAATTGTGATGAGGCCATACAGGGCTTAAACAAACAACGTAGGCTAAGTTATCACAAATTGAAAAAGGTCATGCGTGAAATTCGTCCCAGTTGTGATGAGGCCATACAGGGCTTAAAAAAAAATGTAGACTAAGTTATCACAACTTGAAAAGGTTCATACGTGAGAGAAAAAAAACATTGGTGGTATAGGAAATACTATCATTCCAGTGTCTAGTGTCAATGCCAGCCAAACCACATCGAATGTGCATAAGCATCACATGTTATTTAATCAGAGCGAAATTCATCTCAAATGCCATCAGGTCATCCTGCCATTGAACAATAAATGTAAACTAAGTTACCACAACTTGGAAAAGGTCATACATGAGAGAAAAAAATATATTGCTACACTTCCTTCTAGAGAGAAACTGACATATCACATTCTAAAAAAAATTGTTCGTGCACAACACAATAGAAACATGTATGGTCGCATATCCCACAATGGTCATGCAACTGTCCGAGAGGAAAAAATCACATTTTGTCGGCTAGAAGCAACACCATGCACTACTACCAATGAAAACCAACAAACACTTTGACTATGATACGGTTTGTCAAATACAATAAACACTTTGACTATGAAAACTATTGTAGAGAAAAATTGTTGTTATACGTTCCGTTCGATGAAAACAAAGAGACATTAAAACATAGCTTCTCTACATGGGAAGTTGGGTATGTTGCCTCTGAGACTATAGTGCAAATCAATGAAGCTAGATTTACTTACAATGCTAATCCAACATGGGGTGATCTAGAAATTGCATTTAATGAGCTAGAAAACCTTGACAATCCTGATGATACATTCACAAATCGAAAAACAACCAGAACTCCCTGCGAGTCCTATGAATTGCAAGCAAATTTGCCTCGTCCTCGAGCAGGTGGCATTGAAAAACGTATCAATCTTAGTTTTCAAGTCATAAAACATCCTTTTCTTATTGAAAATAATGAATACCACAGAATAAGATGTATGTTGAATCGAAAACAACAAACAATTCTAAAGGACATTGTGCTTAAAATACGCTTGAACATGGACACTCATGTGCACTTGTTCCTTACAGGTGGAGCAAGAACAACCAAGACATTCATAGCGAAAGCACTGTTCCAAATGCTTATACGAATCTATGATTCAAACAATTCCTCTGATCCTATGAAACCAAAGGGCCTATGAGTTGCATACACAGGAAAAGTTGCATATAATGCAGGTGGAACAACAGTCCACTCTGTGTTTTTAATGCCTTTTAACAAGTCACAGTTTCTTCCACTTAGCAAGGAAATGTTAGATACGCTGTCTAATCTTTATGATGAACTCCAAATTGTATTTATAGATGAGGCATCTTTGATTGGAAGTCGCCTCTTGTATTCCATTGACAACCGACTAAGAAGCATAAAACATGTGCACACGAAATACTTTGGAAACATTGACATGATATTATGTGGGAATATTTACTAGGCATAGTCGATCCAAGATTATTTGATATTTGAACAACCTACGGTTAACATGCAAACAGAGACGCATGACTTCTCGAGACACAATATTAAATGCTCTGAATTGCATACTACAATGTGCTAGACCGATGAAACATTTATTGCAATTTTGAATAGAATGTGGATAAACAACCAAACATGTGATGACTTAACATATATCAATTCGAGGTTCTTGCGACGTGCACCAACAGACCTAACGTTCCCTTACCTATTCTACACAAATAAGGATGTTGCAATGCATAACAGGTACATGTTATCGCTCATGCATGGCGATGATATCATCATCAATTCAATTGACCTGGAAGAAGACAACCATGGAAATGTGCCACGTCATGAACATACAACCACTTTACCTTTGCTTCTTGTCCTGAAGTTAGAAATGTTGGTTGAAATATATGCCTGCAACTATGATTCACAGGATGGCTTGGTCAATGGTGCAGATGGAATACTCAAAGGCTATACCAAAACATAAAAACTTGATGTCCTTTGGATTAAGTTCCATGAACCGCATATAGGCAAGCGACAAGTAAGCAAATTGGCTTATCTATATAATTCAAATACTGCAAGCGATTGGACACCTATTTTACGAATATCAAAGCCAGTATTGACATCAACAAAGATAGGTCGACTGAAGATTCGAAAACAATTTCCAATTAAAGTTACATGTGCACGTACAGTTCACGGATCATAAGGACTAACACTTGATAGTGTTGCATTTCAACCTGTTGGAATTTGAATACATGGACTTGTATAGACAACATTGTCATGTGTAAGAAGCATAGACTCCTTGTATTTGCTAAGTCCTCTTACAAAAGATAATTTCAAAGTCAAACAGAAGGTTGATATTGAAATGGAATGCCTCAGGACTATCACAAAATGGCATCTGCAGTATGATTACCAGTTCATACAAACAAAGTCACCTGTATCAATTCTCTCGCTTAACACACACAACTTACATGCACACATGAATGATATACTCAATGAATATGATACAATGCAATCTGATATTCTGTGTTTGCAGGAAACATACACGACATTATGCATGCAAAACAAACAGTTTCCAGATCACAATTGCATATCAAGTTACATTACACATGGGGTGATGATATTGGTGAAAAAACATGTACCAATTTTGGACCATATACATTTCGAAGAAAAGAATGTTGAGATGGTGCTTGCAAAAATATTTTTCCATGGAACAAAAATTGCAATACTGAATCTGTATGCTGCTCCCCATGCAACATTCTCCAACATACTAAATATTATTTCCAATGCATTGGGCCATTTGCATCTGAACAAAACCATTGTGCTTGTAGGAGACTTCAATATTGACATGCTACAAAATAATTCCAAAGCAAAATAGTTGGAAAACTACATGTGCAAATACAGTCTCCGCTTTCTTTTGAACAACACAAGCCATGTGCAAAACGCGCTTATTGACCATGTGTGGTCAAATGTCCCCATTCCTCAATACAACATCTTTATCTTAGACACATACCAGTATGATCATGATACAATTGGTATTGCACTTGAATTATCAGATATACATCAAACATATTGCAAAGTCATATTTCTATGTTTCAAAACAAATCTGTATAGCTTGTTGCAAAAAAACAAATTATCCAGTTTCTAAGTTTTCCCTGGTCTGTACACATACTGGTCTGGTCACCACACAGTTGATGTTGCACTTGAATTATGAAATATACATCAGGCATATTTCAGAATCATATTTCTATGCTTCAAAGCATATCTGTCTATCTTGTTGCAGAAAATCGAGATATCCAACTTCTTAATTTTCCCTGGTTTGTAATTGCTTTTGGTCACAAATGTTTTTTTAACAAAAATATATATATATATACATATATATACACACACACAAACTTGAGTGAACCCAAAAAAAAAAAGGGTACATTCTTCTAACACTATATGTTTTTTTTTTTACAGAAATGGTTAGAGGATTTTTATATTAAAAACAGTGGGCATGCCACTGGGATAGGTACATCGAAACTAGTTTCTTGTAAGCAGGAAACCAAATGCCTAAAGATCTTAACATACGGCAAAGTTTGGGAGCCAAAATTATTTTAGCGATCCAGAGCGGCTTCACGTTATTACATCATTTCTAGCTTGGAAGTTTTTTTTCTTTTTCAACACCGTTCGCCATTCCGTGCTTTGGTCCTGAGAGTGATTTTCTGTCGGGCCTAGAGGGTCTTCCTCGTCAGCTAGATCAGCCCAGCTTGAATTCTAAGGGTCTGGCTGGATTGACGACTTGGGACTGGCTTATGCCTGAGCTTCCCCTTTATCGGGGTCTTTGATTTCGACTTTGGCTTCTGCTTCTTTTGCCTTTCCATGGGCCTTGCTTTCAGCATGCAACTCCGATTGAGCTCCCGTCCACCAGGTGGGTCTTTGGCTCTTGGGCGCCCTTTTTTTCCCGGGTAGTTTGTCACAGTTTCAGGCTATGTGCCCCGTTGCAAAGCAGTTCCTACACCTGAAACTGAGATTCTCATAATCGACTTTTTGGTTCCTTGAGTAGTCCTTGCCCTGGAGAATTATTTCAGCTGGGAAGCCTTTGGTGAAGTCCATTTCTACATAGATTCACGTGAAGGTGGAGAAGGTTGGCCTGGAATCCGGGCTTCTGCAGAGGAACTTGTCGAGGCCATTGCCAATGGATTGAAGAGACGCATCCCCCCAGAAGTGCAGGGGAAAATATGGAAGTCTCACCCAGACAGGGGCTGAAGAGATACAGTCCGTGGAAGGGTCAAAAGCAGGGGTCCATAGTGGCATGGACAAACCTACTCTGCCCCAGAACCACAGTCCGGAGTTAAACACCTTGTCTCTATCGCTTGTAGATTCGAAAACTACCACAAAGAACCCCTTTGCACAGGGGCAGGTAGTGGCTTCTCCATCTAAAAGAGGGTACCATTCGGAAGAGATCCAGGAGAGAAGATCCGGAAGGTTGGGCCAGAATCCATTAAACCTACAGACCAAAGCGTGATTGTCGTAATGTCGAGCATGAGTTAGGGCTTCCCGAGGCATTTGTATTGAGATTGTCAGAGCTTCAGGAACTGTTGCATGCAGCCTGGACGACCGACCCTGATGAGAGGCACCCTCATGAGTCGTTGCATGCAGACCGAAGGGTTGTCGTGAAGCTACCTCTTTGAAGGAGGGGCCCTAAGCCGGAGGGAGACCTTTGAACGGTGCAGACGAAGCTCCAGGGGGAGTGCAGCCGTGAAGGGGAGCCGAGATTGAAGGGGCCGCTGCCGCAACAACACCAGGGGGGGCGTCATTCTTCTGAGCAGAGGGCGAGGGAGCCGCCATTGAGCCTACAAAGCTTGTTGTAGCTTTGGTGGAGGGAGGAGGGGGCGGGAGGGCCACAGGGCCGGCGGCCTGCGGGAGGTCTAGGAGCGCAAGAGCGCGTGACCTAATCGCTCACTCGGGAAAAAATGCCAAAATCCTTCTAACACTATATGTTACTCTATTCCTATTATTCTATTTTATTTAGTCCATGTACATAGTACTTGTTTTTTTCTTTACATGTCAACTTATGTTCATGTCTGTTTTGTTTTGTCCTTTTGTTCATAGAAACAAACAGGGAAACTAGACACCTCTAAGAACTCCTAACCAAAAATGTAGAAGAATCCATGCGAAGGTGCATTTTTCTACCCGTGTTCCATATCCAATAGTTTTTCGTTTACTCTGTCTGTATTTGTTGAATTGGTTTGGAGCTCTGTTTTTTTTTTCTCTCCTTGGACACTCCATATCTTCCTGTACATTGACTTGTCTTCGTGTCAATTATATTTTATGTGTTGTTATCTTCAAATAAATAAATTTTTACTCCATCTTTCATTTTCATGTGTTCCTACATAACAGTTTGCTTTCATGTCGGTTCTCACCTCCCTTTATTTTTCCTCTTCTATAATTAGTTTTTTTTTTTTTCTTCCTCTCTATTATCCATTTTTTATTCTATACTTAGTCCCATGTCTATTCTCGCGGCTTCCCAGGACGACAAAGTGGCAGATTTCATGTCCATCTATATCTCTAGATCATGAGTCTGACTGACCGTCGTTCATTTTCATAGTTCGGGAATTTTATAGCCGCGGGTTCTTGCATAGGCGCCATCAAAATCTCATGCCCCATGTGTGTGGTATATATCTTGCGCTCGAAACTTCGGTGATCTACAATTCGACCCGGACTCGAAGCTTTCGACTCATTTTTCCCAGCATCTGTTGATATTTCAAAGCATCTGTTGATATTTTTCCCAGTTCGTCTCAACAGTTAGCCAATTTTGTGGTTGTAGGTTCCCCTCCAATGCATTATTGAACTCCCATGCCCCGTGTTCGAATAACATCTTGCATCCAAAACTCTAGTTATCTACAATTCGACCCTCAACTCCTCGAACTCGCAAGCCTCACTCTTTATCGAACTGACAATTTGTATATCCATCTATATCTTGACATCACGAGTCCAACTGAGCGCTTTCGTTTCCTTAGCAAATTTTATGGTCGCGGGTTCCTGGGTACGCGTTATCGAACTCTCATTCCCCGTGTTTTTTTTTTTTTAACCAAGACGGGTATTTTTATTCATGGGTGACCGAGGTCAAAAGCAAATTTACAATTCTTGTTCTGTACTCGGCGAATTCTGCTACTGAGCATTATCTATAAGAGGATTAGAGATCAACTACCATCCCTT
>WSFP011490684.1:0-14893 GCA_009831015.1 Picea engelmannii
AGAGTTCTTCCCTTGTAACATCAATGCAATCATATAAGCAACTGGACCAATCCTCTCTAGGATTTCAAATGGTCCACAAAATCTGGCTGCCAACTTGGCGTAGCTTCCCAACTTCAGGGAACTCCTGTTAGCTTTCACTTTCAGGAAAACATGATCACCCACTTTGAATTCTCTGTGGATTTTGTTTTTATCAGCATAACTTTTCTGTCTGTCTTGGGCAGCTTTCAAATTCTACTTAATTTTTAACATTTGGTCCTCCATCTCCTTGAGAAGCTCTAGCCCAACTACTGTTCTATTAGCTGGTTTATCCCAACTTACTGGATTATTGCACCTTCTGTCGTAAAGTGCTTAAAATGGGCTCATCTTCAATGATGCCTGATACCCATTGTTGTAAGAGAATTCTACTAAATCTAGGTAGTCTTCCCATTTTGATGGTTTATCCATCACATACATTCTCAACATATCTTCTATCACTTTATTCGCCCTCTCTTTTTGTCCATCAAACTCAGAATGTAAGTTGTACTACAGTTCAGATTCATTCTGAATCCTTTCCAGAAATTCGAGGTGAATTTTGGGTCTCTGTCAGACACAATCGTCTTAGGAATTCTGTGCAATCGTGCCACTTCATTCATGAAAATATCAACGACATCTGCTTCCTTGTGAGTAGGTTTTAGTGGAATAAAATGGGCATATTTTGTAAGCTTTCCCATTACCACCATAATTGAATCATGTATCTTGCCTGTTTTGGGAAATCCCGTAATAAAATCCATTGTCACCACTTCCCACTTCCATTTAGGAATGGGCAAAGGTTGCAACAATCCTGCTGGGTGCCTATGTTCTAGTTTAACTTTCTGGTATTCCATACATCTTGCGATGCATTTTTCTATCTCTCTCTTCATACTTGGCCAAAGGTATTGGCTCTTAACTGTTGCTATGGTTTTTTAATATCCAGGGTGCCCCGCATAAGGAACATTATGCATCTCATGCAAAATTATACGTTTCAAGTCCTGGACATTTGGTACAAAAATTTTGTTCTTGTGCAAAAGTATTCCATCTACTCCCAACTTATAAATATCCATCTTCTCTGGTGTTTTACCTTGTTGTAATTTTGCTATCAATTCTTTGTATTGCAGGTCTGTATTTGTAGTCTCCATAATTTTTCTTTTAACATCAGTCTGGTACATGTTGATGGTTGTAGCACGTAGTTCATGCACTCTCTTTTTGAGTGCATCAACCACTTTATTTTCTTTCCCCTTGATATGCTTTATATCAAAGTCATATTCTCTTAGAAATTCTAACCATCTGTTTTTCCTAGCATTTATATTTGGATGATCAAATAAATGTTTCAAACCATTGCAGTCTGTTCTTAGCTCAAACCTTTTCCCCATGAGGTAGTGTCTTCATTTCCTCAAGGCATGCACTATGGCTGCCAACTCCAAATCATGACTGGAATAGTTTCTTTCATTCTCCTTCAACATCCTTGATTCATAACATATCACAAATTCATTTTGACTGAGGACTCCACCAAGTACTTCATTACATGCATCTATGCATACAATGAAATATTCATTTGGGTATGCAATCCTTAATATTGGAGCACTTGTCAATAATTGTTTCAAATTTTGGAAACTCCTTTCAAATTCCGACGTCCACTAAAAATTCATACCCTTTCTTTGCAAGGAAGTGATTAGGTGTGGTATCTTTGAGAATCATGCAATGAATCTCTTGTATTAGCCTCCAAGGCCCATGAATGATCTGACCTCTATCACATTCTTTGGTGTTGACCATTCTCTAATGGCTTCTATCTTCTCAGGATCCACTGCTATCCCATCCTTTGAGATGATATGCCCCAAATAATGAACTTGTTTCTGATAAAATGAGCACTTGCTCAATTTGGAATACATATGATGCTCCCTTAATACTTGCAACACCATCCTCAAATGATGTTCATGCTCTTCCTCTGACTTAGAGTATATAATAATGTCATCCAAAAATATAATCACAAACTTGTCTAAATATTCTCAGAAAACACCATTCATTAAGCACATGAAAACAGTTGGTGCATTTGACAACCCAAATGGCACCACTGTGAACTCATAATGACCATACCTTGTCCTAAAGGAGGTCTTGTTGATATATTCCTCCTTAATTATTACCTGATGGTATCCCGATCTGAGATCTATCTTTGAAAAGATCTTTGCATCCTTCAATTGATAAAAAAGATCATCAATCCTTGGCAGAGGATGCTTGTTCTTTACAGTCACTTTATTCAACTGTCTAAAATCAAGGCAGAATCTTAACGTTCCATCTTTATTTTTCACAAACAATACTAGGGCATCCCAAGGTGATACACTTGGGTGTATATACCCCTTTTTTAGAAGTTCTTCAAGCTACATTTGCAACTCCTTCAATTCTAGTGTACTCATTCTGTAAGGAGTCTTTGACACGGGAGCTGCTCCTGGTGTCAGATTTATAGAAAAATCAATGTCTCTCTTTGGGGGTAGTCTTGGTACTTCCTTGAATACATCTTCAAACTCTTTCAGGGCTGCATAATCCTCCAAATTTTGCACCTTGTCTTTAGGTGTCTCCTCCATATGAGCTACAAATATATGACATCCTATTCTATAACATTTCTTCAGCTGCAATGTTGAAATTTCTCTAACGGTTATTTCCCTGGGAATTCCCTCCACTTTCCTCCAGTTCCCTTCTTCATCCAAGCAAGTGAATTCTTTGTTATGACAATCCAATAGAGCATGATGTGGGTCCAACCAATCCATCCCAATTAAACAGTCATAGGAACCTAAAGGTAAGATGTTCAAATCTGCCTTGGTCTTTAGTCTGTTCATGTCCATGAGACATGACTTAACCATGTCATTAACCTTTCTTTTGGATCTTGTAGCCAGCTGTACCAACCAAGATTTTCCATGCTTGCTTCTTGTCAATTGTAAACTTTCTACCATCTTAGGATCTATATAACTATGAATAGCTCCCGAATCAATTAAAATAGCAATGGTTTGGTTGCTAATCATATCTTCCACTTCTATCATGTGTGACTGATATTATGCTTACTTGTTATCCAAGGATGCATAGATCCTTGGCACATTTCTGCCCATGTCCTCCACTGTTTCAGCTTGCTATACATTATAAACAGTCCTTCCTTTTTCATCTCTGTGAGGACAATCTCCGAATCTATGATCTCCTTTACAACCCCAACATTGAATAAGTGGCTTCCTTGGCCTTTGGCCTTCTACCTCTATCATTTTGGGCTCTTTAGGAGTTTGTGGTCCCTGTGGACTATTTCTGAAGAATGGTGGTTTAAATCCTTTCTTCCTCTGATCCACATTGAACTTCTTTTTGTCTTCCCAAGCTTTTTGGAAAGTTGGCCTTGCCTTTTGCTGATCATATAGACATTTAGCTCGCCTTATGGTTTCTTCCAATGTCTTTGGATCATCATATTGTATTTTTTCACTGATGAACGCTGGAAATCCACTCAAATACCTTTGAATTTTAATTGTCTCACCCTTGATGAAAGAGACGTACTTCAACAGTTCTAGGAATATTCTTTCATATTCATCTATGGTCATGCTTCTGAGCTTGAGTTCAAAGAACTCTTTCATTTTCTTGTCATAATATCTCTTAGTCAAGTATTTCTTCTCAAAATACTTCTTAAATTCCCTCCAAGTAACTCTCTTCTCTTTAATGTGATGTAACTGCACAAGATGATCCCACCACATGGATGCCTTTCCTTTGAGTTGATATATGGAAATTCTACCCTCTGCATGAGAAGAATAATTGTGTAATTGGAAATACTTTATCATGCCTAGTAACCATGTTTTTGCATCTTCATCCTTCTTGTGCTCACCATCAAATGTAGGAGGTTTGATTTTGTTCATTTCTCCTCATAGCTCATCCACCCCGGACCTCTTATGTTGTCTAACAAGGGATGGACTTGTGCTACTACCTGATCTTTTATTGGAATGCTTCGGGGAGTGATGGTGGTGTCTGCTAACATTTCCTGATTTTTTTTTCTCATCCGAAGGTTTGTGACTTCCAGATTTTCTTGAGTCACTTTCATTTTCCAATTTCTTTTCTATTTTGTTCAGAATTTGCAATAACTTCATGTAGAAGTCATCCTGCTACTCTTTGCCTCTCATAAGCCTTTCATTATCATCTTTATGGCTTTGAACATCCTTTTGCAAATTTTTAATGGTCTCTACCATATTCAGGTTTTCATTCCTTTCCTCTCCATGTCCATTCAAGTTTGTTCCTTCAATGTCCAAATGGACATTCATCCCTCTGCTCTCATCTTGTTGACTGTAATTTCCCCGTGTCTCTTCCATTCCTATGGATTCGCTACTGATTTGATCTAATCTAGTTGTTGTTAATTCTGCAAAATGTGCAGCCATTAAAAATTATTAGGTTAACTAAATCAACAATCCATGAGAAATATGAACTATTTCTACTCAATAAATATATCAAAATTATCTTTTATGATTTCTTGGTGTTTCCACCATGACAATTCTTAGACAAGACCCAAGTTTTTATAACTTAGTAAGAACTACATCATCTCACAGAGATACATTGGGCAAAAGGCGTTTCTGAAACCACTTTTGCATAAGTTCCAATGTCACATGATTCAATATGTCAAATCCACCATTCGTGGGGCGAGTGATGGCTAGTCAGATCACTCTGTCTCAATTGCTCGATACATCATAGTCGTCTGAAGTTAGGTGAACTCCGCCATGTAACGAACTCAAAAAATTTAATCATTTGAAATGGATTAGTTGAGCATGGAAACCCATCGTACTTGTGCACAATTCTGTTAGTGATTCATGATTGAGGCTCTATAATTACCAACTCTCGGGTATGGAAGCATCATCTTATACATCAGTGAGTAGTCTCCAAACTAGTTTGAACTTCTCATCTCTGCAAAATTATTTCGGTTCCCACACAACTAAGGTATATGGACCCAATTAAATCCAATGAGACTGGTTATTTGGGAAACATGCTAAATTTTCCTGCGAATATGAAGGAAAAAGTAGTTGCGCAGATACTGGCGACTAAATTTCACACAGTACCTGTTACTGATTCGAGATTGGAAATCAGGCTAAATCCAATCATGAGAGATCTGGTTATCAACAGACCAGCTGCTAAGAAGAAATGAAGCAAGCAACAGAAGAAAGAACCTGTCATTGAAGTGGATGAAAGTGTTGGAGAGAATCAACCGGTCTAGTTAGATTCTTTAAAGGAGGAGCTAGCTAAGATGAAATGATCCCTCAAATAAAATTGAGTATATTTTAGCGATTTTTGGACAAATGGTAGCAGAGGTAAGAAACTCTGGAGTTGATAGACTTGTTCTTGTACGGTCTCTTTAAATAGGGAAACTGCTATTTTGAATCATCCCCTTTTGTAATTTCGTATTTTAAATGAATATATAAGCACAGAAGTAGATTTTGTACTACTTATGACAAGATTCTAACTGATGGTGATATGAATCTTGTTTCCTTTAATATTATGTGTCTTCTTGTAACTTATATTTCACTTTCGACTATCTAAATAAAACTCAGAATTCATCTCACTCGCTTGACTCAATTTAAATAATACTTCAATGCAGTTGTGTATTCCTCTTTCTTTGAATACTATGTAAATTTTCTATTAAACTCATGTTCATCGTCTTAATTAGCCTTTCAGATGATTTTTGCACACATAAAATTCAGCCTGTGTACCTTTATTTATCGCGCAAAGCGACTTTATAAGGTAAATCATGCTTCCGTGCACCTGTATCTACTATACATTTCCTCTTCATCGTGCCAATAACTTGTGTGCACTACTTCTGCGTTGTGCACCAATATCCACTGCGCATTGTTTCTGTATCGCACTCGGATATTTCATATGCATTTAGCTCTATGCATTGCACCATGCTAAAGTTCAATATGCCTTACTGTGTACAATAATCTGTATGCCCCATCGAATACTTTGTCGCTACCATGCACAACCACCTATGCGCACCCTTGCCTGCACTGTAGCGATACAACTCATACTCATACTGTGTGCATACCAACCAAACTTCATTGTGCCTTACCATACTACACACACAACGTGCACCCTTACTATGTGTATGCACTCAACGCAATGCTAAATTTAGCGCGTGCATCCCTACATATTATTCTTTCGCGCGGTGGCTCAATTTTCCATGAATGAAAATATATTGTATACCATACTATAATCGATACCATACTGTAATCTCATCTCCAGTTGACTTGTTTGGCCCATTCAGGCTCAGTGTCTAAAATTGATGCTCTGATACCATACTGTAACATACCCCCGACCAGCAACAGGCCGGGGAATGTCACTACTCAGACACTTAACTTAGTTTGACAACATATTGTAACACCCCAGTATTCAACTGAGCTATGTCACATAACTTTTTCTCTTCAAATACATATATATACACACGGGCATACATACATATTGAACTACATGCAATTAAACATATACATACAACTCTCTAGCGGAAGCTTCACATATACAGCATAAACAAACATTTGCATTCTATAAATATACAATTTTCAAGATGAATTAACAGTAAACACAGACATCTAGAGTACACAGAGGTATACCCTTAAACATATGGAAAATTATGATCACACATGCAACAAAACCCATAAAATAACACATAAATGATCATGCAACATGTAAATTCATCACATAACCAGTACTTATCTTGGTAGGAATGTCACCAACTGCATCCAGACTGTCCATGGACCTCCTAGCCTTAGACTACACTATTCATCACTCTCAACAGTGAATCACCCCGAGCTGAGACTAGACTCCACCTGGGTAAGGGATTCCTAACCAGGCTAAAGGTACATGGTCAATCGGAAAAACTCCCTCTCAGGTGTTCACTCAACCACAGCCTACAACCTCTCCTTCCCCACATGCTTTTCCCACCCAAGGAAGTGTGTCCCTTCTCTGCTCAACAGTCCTTCGGCTACCCCACTTCCCTTCTAGGTCTTAAACAACAGGTCGGACCAAACGTCTCAGAGCATTGTAGATGCAGTTTAACACCTTCAGGGAATCAATCCCCAACAATTCTCTCACTTAGACAATTTCTCACGGGCCTCAAAACCCGCCTCTTCAATCTCGTTCCCAAGCTGACAGGTACACCAACAAGAATGGTTATCGATCTGGTTTGGGTAGGGTGGTAGGAATATATGAGGATAGATCAAGGACTGATGGAATGTATCCAGTATATTGGTTCTCTAGTCGAAGGAAAAATGGTAAGATTCTCAATAATTCTTCCACCCCTCTCTTCCCCCCACAATGGTCAATTCCCCCAAAAAAACTAAGTCTCGGCAATAAGTATGCATGTCTCCAACTTGAAACTTGTCATGTTGGAAGCTAATCTGATACACTTGTCCCCCACTTTAGGACTTAGGATAAATTAATTATCTGTACTTTATGTTTTTAATAAATATTAATATAATATTTATTTTCAACTTTAAGCTCTCTAGCTTAGCCCTGTTCTTAAATTTAGGCCCTCCCTATCCCTATTTGGTGGAATCTAGTCCCCCTTCTCTTTTATCGTGGTCGGTCTACGCACAACAATGTATTTTATATTAATCATGAGACATATACAAAATAGGCGCATTGGCCTTTAACATCTAGGCGCTCTAGCCTAATTCCAAAACATAAGCATTTTGGCTTATAATACTAGCTCACCAGCCTATAATGCATATCATATACATAAAGGTTTGTTGACCTTAATATTGTGCGCACTTTAGTTACTGCACATGGTATCCATTGACCTCAAGGTTGCGCGCTCTTTAGTTACTGTGCGATGTATTCGTTGTCTTTAAGGTTGCACGCACTTTAGTTACTACGCGCGGCATCTAGAAATGTGTACACTACATCACTTTACTACGTAGTATATGCACGCACCATGCCATGAAAGGTGTATTACAAAAATGATGTCTAAACAACTCACTAGCTTAAATATACTTGGATTACATTTTCATTTGGGTTTGGCCAAGGTATATTACACCAAGGGTTGTTATGACTAGACTCATCCACCATGGCTAGGGTTTTGTGACTTCTTTCATAAGAAAATTCTTGGTTTTGTGGATAAATTTGGCCTACGGATAAGCCATATCTCCCTTATCTACCCTTGATCTAAGATATATAGTTTGTTATAGTCCTCTAAAGAATTCCCTAGATCCAAAAAAAATTGTTATCACTGGAATTTTGTCCACAAATGGTTACAGGAATCCAGCATCTCCAAACACCCATTAGTTCATCCATGGCCCAAAAAATTCATTTCCAAAGGGCACAAAACTATACATCTGGTTATAAAATTAGCATGCACTAAGGATACAAAGGAAGCGCGTGCACGTGCAATAGTTGAAGAACTCTGAAAAAGAGCACATGAACTTGATGTGTGACTGTGGACGCAAAAAGCCATGCATACCTCAGAACGGTGCATTTATGATTTTGGTTAGCCTTCCACCCACTTCTGGTTCATCTCCCAAGTCAATTTGACACCCAAATCTGAGATGAATCCGAGTGGGGGGCTAGTCAAAGACCTAAGGGTTCCCTAAAGAGCCCCTTGTTCACACTAAAGACTGGTTGAATAATGCCTCAAAGCTTTGCTATAAAAAGAGGCCATGGGTGCACTATATTTTAAAGAATTCATTTGTATTGTTATGCTGCCTATATTCTCTTAGAGGAACCTCTTTCCTCACTAGATCATACAAGCACCATTTCATTTGGTCACTCACATCACCTCTTGAGTGAATGAGCTTTGGATTTCTTCACCATTGCCTTCCAGTTTTCTACTTGTAATAAGATCTCAATCATTGGGGGTTCAAGAGCCCTCCCTTGGAGGAAGAGGGGACCCATAAGTCTCAATTTCTCTTTGGTGTTTTCCCACTAATACAACTTATCCATTGGTGGCATGCATGTTATTTATTTTTTATTCTATTTCCCTTATGCACTCTAGTTTAGTTTCTTTTATTGTTATTAACTTAGTTCTTTGTTTATTTATTATGCTTGATGTTTATAACTCTTGCATTCACTATTGTCTTGTCCAGCTAACCCAATTGGACTTGTAAGTGTCCTTATTTTTCTCATTTAGGTGACGAAAGGGACACAACAGATTGGCAACTACAATGGGGATAGGTATCAATTTCCTCCCCATTTGGGTTATTTGAGCACTTCGTTTTGGTTTATTTAACTTGCAGGAACCATAACCAACCCATGCCTACCTGCAAAAAGATAAATTTGGAGCTGAGCTGAGAGAATTTCTTTCGAAATTTTCTTCCCGGCCATGTAACAGGAAGTGCATGGGTTTTTAACCCCACAGGCGCATCTTCTGAGCACGTGCGCCAAATTCACTGTGTTGCTCAACACATTTTGTGCACCTACGTCAAAAAATCATTTTTGATTTGTGCGTTGGCGCCAAATTCACCTCTATCTACTCTGTGACCCGCACATATGTCCAGAAAATCATACATTGTAAGGGTTTTTGTGATATGTTGAAGGCCCATAGCCTTCTTAAGTTTGATTCTATGCATATTGTAATATTCACCACACTTAGATTCCCTCTCCACAAGAATGGTTAGTCAAAACATAGGCACTTAGGTGGGTTGAAATCCATATCTATCCTCTTTTTTCTTTCATTTTTCCACATGGATGGATTGCTTTGATTAAATATAAGTTGGAATCATTCTATATCACACATATAACCACTTGCATTGGGACCAGAAATTGAACATCAATCTTTGAGTATGTTATTCTTTCGCGCCATAGAGCAATCTTGAGAATGAGAAAAACAATTGAGGGAAAATTCCATCTCCCTTAAAGATAAAATCTTTAGGAGAGGACAATAGCCCCCTCGGGACTCCTCTTAGTTTTTTTTTCAAACACATCTTAAATTTGTAAGGGCCCATACATGCCCACATGCTACAAAGATAGGATAGTTTTGAATCTACCTTCTTAGGTTACATCACTAGGGAAGTTTAAAGGTTTTGTAACAGACCCATACATGCCCACATGTCCACAGTCTAGGATAGTTGATGAAGCTTTCTTAGATTAAATCACACTAGGGTTTTAAAGGATTGATAAGTACCCATATGTCCACATGCTAGTTCTCTAGGGACTTTAAAATTCCACAAGGTTTTACCAATGACACTTAGTAAATTAGGTAATCAAGACTTGTAAGGACCACACGAAGTTCACATGCATCAAGGTGACACCTAACTTATTAAAAAATTTGGCGCAATTTCACTTGTTCACACACAAAGTCACCATTCACTCACATAGTTTCATCTAGAATCGTGGAAGTTGAAGTAAGTTTCCTCCAAAGGGATCCTGAAACACCCCACCCTTTTCTCAACAAAACTATCCACTCCCACTTAAATTTAACGAGATTGGTTCACACCCCCAATCTCTCAAACAACCACATCTAAAAAATTTCTAAAAACTCACTAAGTTTTCCTCCACAGGAGGTACCAAAATAAATTTTTTGGTCTAGGTAGGATCTCAGGGCTAGGCATCCAAATAACTCCCCGTTATCTAGTTCTCACATCTTCAAACAATAGAAGTTGTCAAATAGGGAACCTTAAAATCATCCAAGTCAAGTGTTCCAAACACCATAAGGAAAGGAGATACCTGTGAAGGGTTGAAGGCCGAGGTCTAGTTGTTCTGTGTGTCCCCCTTTGAGGCACCCACCTCTTGGACAGGATCCAACCCGTGACCCATTTCTTGGGCCAAAAATCTAAATGTCGCACTTTGACCGAGGTGCCTAGTGACCAAATTTTAGGACATCTACCCAGGTGGAAATTGTGGGTTGCAATTGCACCTTGATCGGATTTTATGTGGCTATTGGGAAATATAACCAGCTCTTTCAAGATATGCACCTTCTACCCCTCATTATAACTGATTGTTTCATCCTTCACTAGTTCCTCTTCTAGTGGCTTCAGACCCAATTGTTGAGTACTATTGGAAGGTCCAGTTCTATTTTGAGAGGAAGGATGTTACATCTTTTTAGGACACAAGCATTTGTTTTCTTTGTTCTCCCATGTGGACAAAATCTACCTACCCACATGTATGCTTCTTTATCAATTGATTTATGTATGATCCTCTTGTGATTACATGCAATTGTGAGATATATTGTGAAGGTATAAAAATCATAACAAAGACTCTTGTTCATTTATTTTTGTCATCACCATTTGCACACATCCACTTTGCTAGTTGGACATCATAGGGGACCCACAGAATCCCCACCATTCCAGATGCTTGCTAAATCTCCCTCCCATTCTAGGGGGAGTTCCTAGTCTTACAAACTCATCGGCTCCACCTTCTCACACCCCTGTGATTGGTACTGTCTTGGGATCCACTTTGCTTGGTTCCACTTCACAAGGTCAACCGTCCACTCACTTTCCTTTACAAGGAGGTAGGGGGCACACTTCTTCCCTAGGAGGAAGTAAAATCCCACCTAACCCCCCTCAAGGGTCAGGTACTCAAAACACTCACACCATGGCTGGAGATAATCCTCCACCACCACCCCATATGCCATACTTGGATTCCCTCAACATACTGGATCTAACTATACTCACCAATGATCCTATATTGCATGACCCCACATGGCCTGGAATGCCTACCAAAATCCCTTCAGACATCCCCAAGTTTGAAGGAAAAGTGGGAGATGACCCGACCAACCATATCATGACCTTCCACTTATGGTGCTCTTCAAACAACATCATGGAAAACTCCGTCTAATTGAGGTTATTTCAATGCATGCTCACTGGCCCATCAGCTAAGTGGCATTTAAAAGAAGAATCTTGGTCCCATGTGACCTTTGAATCTTTGGCCAAAGAATTTTTGACCTTCTTTCAACTACCAGTCCATGATGACAACGGTCTCAACCTATTCTCAGATTTTAAACAAACCTCTTCTACACACATCACCGACCACATTCATGAATGGTGTCAGTGATGTAGTCTATGCAAAGCTGAATCCACCAAGCAACAATGCCTCAATTAGTTTGTCAAATCACTTGTTTCCCTCCTTGCCAAGGATGTGGCTTCCACCTTCCCCCAATATGAAGAAGAAGCCATCAACAAGGCTCAACAGTTTGAACTCATTTATTCACAGTTAGGATACTTATATACGGTACTACCTGACGCCCTGATACCTGTGCCTTTCGACTAGGAAAAGTTTGGGATGTCTCACTCAGCGGATGGATTGATTAGTACCACTACACACCTACAACAACCAACTATGTATGGAACACCTCAATATCCGCTGGTATATGGAGGACCTCCTTATTATCCTCGTCCCCCTTATCAACAACCATATCATGTTACCCTTCCTCCACCCATCAGTGGACCACAGTCGTCACCCACAATACAACCAGTTGTCCAACCAAGTTTGGGTTGGTTGGAGCACCACTGCTCATACATCCCTCAACACAAGTATGTGTCATCTCATCCAATGGAACAGAAACCATAGATACCCTCCCTCCCACAGAATCTTCATTACTATCTGATTCCCCACTCATCATAGAGATCCTTCCTCAGGCATCCCTTAAGGACTCTTTAACTCCCCCTATTCCTAATTTCACCCTCCCCCAACGCCACATCATGGTTTGGGAGACAGTCCCCCAAGACATAACTCAAATCCCCTTCTTTTACTCCCCACCGGGCGTACAAGATTTCCAAGTAGCCTCAACGCTCACCCTTCCCAATATGGTGCTGGAAATTATAGTATGGTATATAAATCCACCCGCGATGGTCCTTCAACCATTCCTCCCTCCCCAAATAGAAGGAATCTCGATGCAGATTCCAATACTTACTCCAACCACACCACCCTCACCCCCACTCGCTAGCACCACTACTATAGCTAGGGGTAGAAGGAATAATAAATATCCCACTGCTCCACTCCCCCCACAAGTTCATCCTCCTTATGCACTATGTGAGAGAGATATACACCCCACCAATAATTGCCCATCTCTTCCTGAGCTATGCAATTTAATTCAACTCCCTCGGGCAATGACACCACTCGTCACTTCCTCCAGTACTACCATTGCACCCCCTAATACAAGTATCAAAGGACTGCAAACCAAATTCACATGTGCCATTCATTCAGTGTATGGACATCACACCCACCATTGCCCAACATTACCACAATTTCACCAAATCTTTCAAAAAGAACCCCTTCCATCTGCATCATCTCAACCTCATGTCACTAACATCTACTATGTCACAACCTCCATCAATGAACGTATGATATGTCCTTGCTCTTTATGCGAATCACTTGATCATTTCACATATCAATGTCCTATGATCATTGAATATAGGCATATCCAAATGGCCCTTATTCAAAATCCTACACCCCCCCCACTGCCAGTAGAACCAGTGATTACCCCTACTCCATCACTTGATATCGTTTATATATTTTCTCCTGAGACTAATACACTTCCCATTCCTCCATGGTTCATAGATAGTCTCGAGGAGGATTTGCCCCCAAATCCCCCCAATTCTCTAATTCATTTCCCCATAGAAATTTTAGGCCCGACTACCATTTCTAACCCACAGTATCTCAATATTTGGTTTATGTCGAGCAAACCCTCACAACCCCCTTGCATCATTCCCCCTACCTATTCACCAGAATATACTCACGCAGTGACAGTCACCAATGTTACTCCTATGGATCCCTTATATTCTCGACAGTTCCACTGCGACGAAGACATCCTCAAGGAATTAACTACCACCTATTGCCCATGGGATCTGCTCCATCACATAGCACTCTTTCTTTCACAGGAAGCCTTTATGCTCCCCCAAAAAAACCCCATATACGCAATTGAAACCAAATATTTTCTCTGCTCATGGCATATAGATTGGTTCAATAATCCTATCCCTTCCCCTGATGAATTTGAAGAAGGAAACATGGCCAACATTTCCCCCACCATAAAAATTGATATTTCCATCAAACCTAGAATCATAGAGGAAATCACCATTAGTGTCGCATGCTCTCTTGAAGAACTCATAGCTTACAAAGCTCTCTTCCAGGAATACTAGGACATTTTTGCCTGGTCATACACATAAATTATTGGCCTTGATACCTCTATTGTCAAACATCGTATAGACACATGGCCTGATATTACCCCTGTACGACAAAAGAAACGTCCATTACACCCATCCAAAGAGGCATCCATCAAAGCTGAGATTGACAAATTATGCATTGCAGGGTTCATATACCCCATCGCATATACGTCATGGGTCTCCAACCCCGTCCCTGTTAACAAAAAATAGGGAACTATCCGCATCTGTACGGACTTTCGCGATATCAATCATGTCTGTCCCAAAGACAATTTTCCAATGCCCTTTATTGACCAAATTATCGATGATTGCGCCAGCCACAAGGCTTTGTCCTTCATGGACAGTTTCTCTAGCTACAACCAAATTCAGATTCACCCAGCCGATCAATATAAAACCGCATTCACTACCCCTTGGGCTAATTTTGCATATCATGTCATGCCTTTTGGCCTCAAGAATGCTGGTGCCACTTTCCAATGCGCCATGACATACATTTTTCATGATCTATCTCAAATCATCCTCGCCTACTTGGACGATCTCACCGCTCGATCTAAGAAATTCACTCAACATCTCGATCACTTACACATTGTCTTTCACAGGTGTCATCAGTACAATATCCACTTGAACCCTCTCAAGTGTGCACTCTGCGTCACCGCTGGATGCCTCCTTGGGTTCATCGTCTCCGAACACAACATCACAGTAGACCCCCCTAAGGTCCAATCCATCACAAAAATTCTCCCCACTCAAAATTTATGCCAACTGCAAAGCTAACTTTTTATGCCACTTTGTCCCCGATT